>JAYDZE010495330.1:0-34118 GCA_034509125.1 Monilaria moniliformis
TATATAATATATATATATATTAATATATATATTTATATATATATATATATATATTAATAATGTAATAATAACTAAATATATGCATATATATTAATATATATATTTAATATATACATATATTTATTTATTTATATATATATACACACATACATTTTTTGGATTTTTGGATTTTCGGTTCGGATCGGTTTTTATAGTTTGGATTTCGGTTTTTCGGGTTCGGTTTTTCGGGTAATTCGGTTCGCCTTCGGTTTTAATTTTTTAAAAAAACCGATTTTTCGGTTTGGGCAAAAAACCGAACCGAAAACCGAATGCTCACCCCTAATACAAAGGGTATGTGTTAATAATAAAAAATTGAGAACTGTGTTTCGGTTGAAGTTTAAAATGTAAGGAGATGTGTACCAAAACAGAAATA
Organism: Monilaria moniliformis; assembly: GCA_034509125.1. Classification (NCBI taxonomy): domain Eukaryota; kingdom Viridiplantae; phylum Streptophyta; class Magnoliopsida; order Caryophyllales; family Aizoaceae; genus Monilaria; species Monilaria moniliformis. Next base: position 413 of record JAYDZE010495330.1, read on the forward strand.
CCATAATTTTTGCGGACGAACGAAAATGGCAAAAATAACGTCATTTGAGGCTGAAAGTTTTGACCTAAACTGATAAAATAAGCTTACGTAACATTAACAGAAAGGTTCGTTTTTAGATATGTATTTTCACATCAAATTTGCGACAATTCCTCATAAATCCTAGGCACCGAAAAAATTATTGAGGAAAATTTTACATAATTGCTTTTTTTAGGTATCTATTGATTAAAATCAATAATTCGAAATAATTTGAAAGTTGGATGGTAAATATATTTGAGTATTTGGTCTATTTGAATTCTTGATTTTCGCATTATACATGAAAACTAATTGATATATATTCTTATATTAGCTACTATTTTAAGCTAACGTACATCTCAACATTTCCGGAACTGTATGCTTCCTGCAGCTTCCATATGTCGTTTTATGTAATTTGACAAAACTATATTTCAAGAATTAGACAAAATTGTCACCACACACATATTCCCACCAATTAGACATCTTGTACCGAAAACAAACGACCAGTTGAGAGAGACAGGGGAGAGAGAGAGAGAGAGAGAGAGAGAGAGAGAGAGAGAGAGAGAGAGAGCAGTTGAGTCCAAAACTAGAATCAGCTATTCTTAAGGGCGGTCGGAATCTACTACATTCCCCAGAAGGAGTTCAATACTCAGCACCCTCATCATTATCCGATGCCGCTATTCCCATGCACAAGTTGACGCAAATACATGATACGAATATGTACCATCTATTTTTGTACACAAAATTTACCGTTTATCATATTCGAATTTCACCAATGATAGACTCATCGTATATGACTTTAGTAACGTTGTTTATCATTTATGTACGATATGCAGAACAAATCCTTGATAAGGATTGAATTTATTAAATCCCGAGCTCAATTCTCAGTTTTTGTTCAATTGACGAGGATTTTGTTGCAACGGCTCGCACAAAATGCGGATAGTTTGACGATTTACAATAAGAAAAAATTCGGCGCCACCCTTGATGGTATCCAGTCAATTCAAGTTTATCCGATACACACTCTCGAACAACGTAACAACGATAAACTTATCTGAAATGTAGAAAAATGTAATAGTAATTTTGTGTTTTGTTACACAAGCTTACAAATATAACACTTTCCTTCATTAGCAAGAAACGTATGCGTTTATATGCACCAATTTTTGAATTTTTTTTATTATATACAAAAGCCAGATCAAGACCAAATGCAGTGTCGGAATAATTAGTTAATTTACATTCACCTCATATATAGGCTCGTAGCTATAAAAGGAAACCTTATTCTCTCCCAAAGATTCTCAAATCTATTTCTCAATTTTGGCAAGATTTGCCTATTTGGTAATAGATATTTCAAGAAATAAAATATCAGGATACTATCAAGATTCCAAACATGCATGCTTCAAGAAACAATGTAAGTCCTTTTAAATTTTACTATTTTGTGCTTATGATCCAAATTAAATTCATTAAATTCTTGAATGTTATAATTACAAATACAATCTATGCTAATTTCTCTTCTTTAGTAAATACCACGTCAGTGGTCTCTGCATGGCGATGAAATAATAGTTAATTAGTTATAAGTATTTCTTAATAAATCTCTTTTATGATTAAAATAACCTCTTAACGAACACAGATAAATTACCTATTTGATTTCTTCTCTAGACTTAGACAAACAAGTTATAATTTGATTGAAGTAGTTTGAAATTCATTTCGATAATAAGTAAGTCGAACTGAAATTTGATAATTCACCTGCAGGAAGCCGGAATAATTGAGAAACCCAAGACAAGCAAACATTCAAAAGGAAAACGAAGTATTCAAGCAAGGAGGGTGAGTACATTGAGTTTGATTTCATATATTATTATGAATCTAATTATATGTACTTATATATATATAGCTACACTAATTTGATCATATATATATATATATATATATTAAGATTTACCTGGTGACATGCAAATTAAATTAAATATTATATTGAGAATGAGTGTGTAAGAATATTCAGTGTTGTACACATTCGCGGCATCTAAATATACTTGCTATGACGAATGCTCATGCGTCATGAGGCATGGAAATTAACTTGGCCAAAATTCATGTGTAGATATAAAATATTATGAAAAATTAATGAGATATGATATATATATATTTTAATAATGAGATATGATATTGTAAGAAAATCAAGTGATGGAGAAGCCATCCTCAGTGAAAATATCATGGATATTGTATTGAGAATATAAAATTATTTTGAGGGTTTTATTATTTTAATTAATATATATTGTTGGAGAAAATTATTGTTGGAAAGTTTAGCATTTCATGTATATTATTTTATAAATAAGTATAGTTCATTAATGCATATCTAGCATATATAAATATAATTGATTTATATATGATGATTCTTATTTTGTTATATTTTTTAATCATAATTAAAGATCATACAAAAATAATGATTTAGATTGAATATTTTTCCAAAACTAGTACTGAATTTTTTATATAATTCACCTCCTATATAATATAATTCACCATAAAAGTAATTAAAGTAAGACAAAAAGAAATAACTCTCTCACTCTCATAATATGAGTTTTTTTTTTTTTTTTTTATTATCACCATAAAAAATACTTTTATTATCATCTTGAATAGGTTTGTCGACGGTTACTGAGGCAAAAAATTAATGGAAAATTGAAGGCTCTCCAGGAATTAATTCCCAATTGCAGTGAGGTCCGTTAATTAATCTTCATATATAATTCCATTTTTCTGATTTTTATTCATTTTATTCCAATTTAATTTGCAAGAGTAAATATTATTTATATATCTTATTAATTAATTAATTCATCTCCCATGTCAAGAGAGGCCAAGCATCAATCCTAGATGATGCCATCAACTACATAAATGACCTACAATCTCAACTTCAAATGGTATATTCTACTTCTTGTATTTGATTTTATTGTAATTAATTAATCATTTCTTGTATTACATAAATATATCTAGATCTCTCCCTCTTATACTCATAGATGATGTCAATGAGAGCATTTTGGTCCACATTTCGCCCTCCGGAGGCAATGATGCCCCCGCTAGTGCAATCCGGAATGTACACCCCTAGTCTTGCACCCTTTTTGCAAGGTACTGGTGAAATGAAATACGAGATTGGGATGAGAATGCCTGTAGATGTGTCCTCGTCCTCCAATTTTCCCGCGGGATTATCTTATTCATCTTTCTTGCCATCACAACCTCATCTTCATTATAATCAGGTGGCTTTCTTTCTTTCTTTCTTTTTTCTTATAATAGAGCAAAGCGGTTTACATTAGAAGTTGATGTTGAAGATATTGCAGCAATCACGTCCGATGGGAAGAGGATCAATGGCCAGAGTGCTGCCAACTCAGATCGTTCCATCTCTTTATGACCATGCCGTTGTTCAGGATCCAAGCCACTCCGAATCTAGTGATTGGTAGGTAATAATCCCCCCCCCCCCCCTGTTTTTTAGAAGGAAAGAAAGAAAAGAAGTGCCATTAATTGTGAAGTATATGAATGCAGGTATAGCAGTTCAGACATAGAATGAGAAGGTTGTTTTCTTGCATTATTCGGAAGAGAAGTGACTTACCAACGATCATAATTGTTGTTATTATTGTTATTGTTGTAAGCGTGTAATGATGTTAATGTAACTTTCCTTTTCTGCTTAGTCGATTTTTATTTATTTCCAAATCAAATCGAATTCTAAATTGAGGTAAAGTGTCTAGTTACCTAAATGTGCTCAAACTAGTGGGTCCCGACTAACTTAACCTGAATTGGTCCGGCAGTCAATTTTTTTGAACCTGTTGACTATGATTCCGGTTAATTCCGCAAGAGCCTGATAATTTTATATTTAATTTGTAATTTATTTTCAAAAATCCAAATGAACCCTCCCCTTTTCATCAACAAATATCTCATCTTTATCAATTTCTAACTCACCAAATTTTCAATAAAAAAATCTAGAAAGTAGAAGACAAGTGCATACGTGGATTAGTGAAAGAATATTCCAAAATGAAAAATTTAGAAAACTAATCACAATGGCACATAAATTCAGATAATTGAATGATCAATTGCCAATGCATTAATATAAATAAGTCCAATGTCAAGTTATAATAGTGAAGTAAAATATAAATAAAAGAAGACACTGACATATACGTTACTTAGCTTAAACAGTGGGCCCCAATAGAATTAGGCCCAAAGGGCCAATGTATGAAATTGATTTGGGCAGTTAGCACAAATAGAGGAAGCTAATTTTGATTACAATAAGCCCAATAAACTCAATATAGTGTGTAATGTAAAAAAGAGAGAGCCAAATAACTAAATATTATAGGGTTGTGGTATGGGTTGTGATTACAATAAGCCAAATAACTAAATATTACTCTGTCTGTCTACAATCAATAGTCAGTTTTGGTAGTGGATAGTATAAGTTTTAATACAAAATTGATAAAGTATGAGAGAGAAAAAGTTATTGGAATATTATTAATTGATGTAAATAAAGTTATGGTCGTGGTAGTATAAGTTGTAAATAAGTTGATGTATTGGGATAATGTGTTGTGAAAAAACTTACCAAAAATAGGAGAGTAATTTTCGTAGATGGACCAAAATTGATAAACAAGACTATTGGTTATGGACAGATGAAGTATATATAAAATAAAAGTAAATAATCTAGCTTTTACCTAAGTAGGCTAATATATAGAATTGGGACACAAACTACAACATTTGAATTTTAAATAGTTTGGATCACTTTATTAACTGAATTTGAGCTCAAAGCCAGATTCAAACTTACTAAGTGTGGAAGTTTTGTATCTTTGTATTTGTATTTTCACTTGTTGAATATTATTTATGCTTAATATTAAATTCATATAATATGGTGAGAAAATATAATGCAAGTGGACATGTGAGAGATAAATTTATTGTTTAGTTTATGTAAGAATATTTTATTTGATTTCTTCATAATTGTCATCTAAATTTCTATTTTTCTAATACATATTATGCAATAATCAATAAATATACCATTGTTTTAAAACTAATATTATTATAAACTTATTTGATAAAATGTTTTCATTTCAATCAATAAGTTGTGCCTCAACGGCTTATATGAGCGATGTATGTGAATTGTAGCTAAAAAAATTATAAAAGAATTATTTTAATATATAAGAAAAATATTGTTTCACGTGAACATTTCATAGTTCAAATTCAATAACAATTATTCCATCCATTCCAGAGAAGATGACACTTTTTTTTATAGTTTGTTCTATCAAAGATGTCACATTATTGTATTTGGAGAAAATTTTATATCGTAAATAATTTTTTCTCTATCATCATTAATCACACAACAACTTTTCATCTTATATTGCTAGTTTCTCTATCATTATTAATATATTCAATATTTTGTTTCTCTCTATTTAATCACCTTAGACACAAATTCCTAAAATTTCGTATCATTCATCAAATATGACATCTTCTCCAAAACGGAGGAAATATAATTTATAAGTTGGCCCGATTAATATTAGCTTTGTGTCTATTTTCCTTAGACCCAAAGGAAGAGGATATATATTTTGGGGGTTGCAATAATTGGACATATGTATACTATTTATTTATTTTGAGGAAAAGTCCAGTTGGAACTTGCGAGAACAGTCCATTTGTTACAGCAAGCACCGCCTTGGTGATTTGTTAGGCTGCAGATTTTGATACGTGTCGGCGGCTGCAGCATTTGCCAATTTTCCATGGCCCCATTTTTATATGCGCTTTTACCATTTATTAAATAAGATATCATTATTATTTATAAATTTTTTCTTTTATCATTAAATATTTATATTCTTATGTATTATATTTTTCATTACTTATCACTATTAATAGGTCCATCTCTCACTCTCTCTCTTTTTCTTATATTATATTTTACAATTATATGAATTTATATATTAATTAAATTCTTATAAAAATAATAAAAAATATGAATTTTATTAAAATAAAAAAATTAAAATAAATAAAAAGGAAAAGAAGTGTTTGATTAACGGTAAAAAAGTAAAAAGAAAAAAGAAATTATAGAAAAGAAAATCGAAAATCGATATTAAAAATAATAATTCAAAAACCGCTAAATTGAAGCCGAAGCGCGTGTGCAGCACGCGCCACGTAATTGGCCGAGATGACCGCGTGTGATGTATGCATCTGTGGCGCGCGCCTAAGGAAAATATCACGTGTATACGTGCAAGATCGACGTGCTTCTTCGTCAGCAACGATGCCTGCCCTCCATGCCGTGCGTGAGTGGTCCGTGTTGCTGTTGCACTGAATGTAGAATAAATCTCAGGATTAAAATATAACATATTTAGTTGACCATCTCATGAAGGTTTCCAAATGTATGTATATAATTTAAAAAGCACAAATAATTCGAGAGATTTTCAATTGATGTAATCTCATAAATATAAACTTAATTTTGAAGCTAATTTCAAAGCCGGATAGCCCTCTCTCTCTCTCTATAGAGAACAGAAGATGAAACGGATCTTGATGAGTATGGTGACTATTGGAACTTCGCCAAATAGCACGAGGGCAACGTCGTACTTTCCAGGTGGCATCAGCGCCTATATATTCACGACTATTTCATTTCATAAAGTCTGTGGGCGGCTTCTCTCTTTCTTCCAATTGACAATAATCTTGTTCAAAACGTTCAGGAAAATTACTATTTTGCCCTCAAATAAACACAAAAGCCCCTCTCTAGACCTTCTTTTTCTGTTGTTGTTGTTGTTGTTGTTATTTTTGTTCTTATTGTTGTTGTTGTTATCATCATCATCATCATCATTTGCAGCCGCTACGAGACGTACGTATAATCTCGAACAAGCGGCCAAAATCTAGGTGGAGAATGTTCTCCTCCCCAAAAGGTCAAGGTTTTATAAGAGAGGAAAAAATCCGATTGTTAATGTTACAATAGCTTTTTAATTTAATAATTTTGATATACATATATATAGATATTATTTAAAATTTATTTCTAGTATATTCACACTTCCGGAGTTTCTAGTATGAAAAATATCTAATTTGTTGCACCATAATTGTAAGTTTTCTAATTATATGCTTTTTCATTTAAATGTTAGTAGCATTTTCAAATAAAAATATATTCTCATATGGTGAGACCACATATTTAATGCATAATTAAGACCAAATTCAAAAATGGATAGTTAAAATCACATCACTAAAAATAGAGATCACATCATTACTGCGATTTTCACCATTTACTATACTACTCTTTATTCAATACACGTGTCATATTATTTGCCGTTAGATCTATTAATTCTGCGTTTATTATTTACTCTCTGTTATGCAATAAGAATTAGTTCAGATTTGATTAGACCTTATATTGATAATTATACATATGTATATACATGAAAGTTGCGGAGGAAAAGACTTGCTCAAAAAATGGCGACCCTCCAAGAAATGATTCCCAACTCCACGAAGGTAGCACTCATTTTCTTAATTATGATTGGACCAAAATTTAATTTAATATTTAATTCCACATATATAAATATTAAAATTTGATTAAAATTGTATTTTTTATTTTTTGAATGATCTAGAAGGACCAAGCATCAACCATAGATGATGCCATCAATTACATAAAAACGTTACAACATCTAGTTCGTATCATGTGCCATTCGCCGGTGATGATGTTTCCACAAGAGCATCAAGGGGTTAAGATCCCGAGCCTAACTCCGTTCCAGCAAACAGGGTCGGGAGGGAATGGGATGTGCATGGGGATGTCACTCGATTTTCCTCTAGGAATATACAATCCATTGCAATTGGTTCAAAATACTAAAGGACAATTTTTTGAACCAGTGTATGCAAATGGTAGTTCTTGGTTTGGATTCCCACCATCATGATGAGTCTAAATGATCACATGGTGCTACTAGCTAGATAGAGTTAAAATATTTTCGTGTTGTGTATTCGTATTGTGTACTGATAAAATATAATAGGAATAATTGTCATTTAAATCATAACTTTTGATTGACTTCTAGTCAATCCCATAACTTTTAAAACTGGAACGTAAAATCATAACTTTTAACATTTTCTCAATTATCTCATATATCAAAATTCCAGTGAAATTGGTGGTCACGTGTCGGCCGGAATTCAACGAAAACTTATGATCTAAATGACAATTATCTCAACAACATTGTTTTGAATAACAGACGTTTTGTCCATGTCGGAAATTCCGGCTGACACGTCACCACCAATTTCACTGGAATTTTGATATATGAGATAATTGAGAAAATGTCAAAAGTTATGATTTTATGTTCCAATTTTAAAAGTTATGGGATTGATCAGAAGTCAACGAAAAATTATGATTTAAATGACAATTATCCCAATATAATATAACATTAGAGTAGATGCAAGATGATGTCCTTTCAATGTATCTATATTTTTTAATTGAGATGTTGATTTGATTTAACTTCTTTTGGTTGATATGTTGATTAATTTATTTTCTTGAAGAATTACTAAAACCTCTATTTATTTATTATTATGAGGAAAACTTTACATTCTCTTCTAACCATAATAATAAATATATTTATTACTAAGAAATATAGTTTAGAAAATCAATAATTAAAGTGACGGCGACTCTATAGTTGGAAATAATAAATGGAACATAATATTTAATTTTATTGAGGGTCAAAACAAAAAATATCGTCGAAAAACATAAAGAATTTTGTAATGTTTGTTAGTAACATTCTAGCGAAGTATCGAAATCTAGATTTAAAAAATTTATAACAATTAAAAAAGAAAGAGAGAGAAAGTAAACTATGAATCACTTGTGAAAAACATGGGAATCACCTATTTTTAGTTTTAAAAGAAGAATATTTTAATTTTTTTCAAGAACTCTAAAATATATTAATATTTTATTAAAATATGATCAATAATGGTTCTCAATTTACTCCCGTGTTGACTTGAAGTTTTTTTTTTAGCCTCAATATATTAAATTAGTGATATACAAGAAGAGTACTTGTCCCTTAAAATATTTTGTAGATCCATAGCAACAACTCTTGTGCAAATTTAGGGGCTAATTTGTCAGGGAGATAAAAGCCACAAGTTGTTTTGGAGAGCTCAAAAATTTGCTCTACAAATGTGTGTGTGTGTGTGTATATATATATATATATATATATATTAATAAATATATGTGCATGAAAAATAATAGTGTACAAAATAAAATAAAATAGGTAAAGAAAAGGACAGCCAGCGTGTGGACATGAGCAAAATTTGAATTCCAATGTCCAATATTTTTCACCAAAAATAAACAACTTGGATATGAATACCAGACAACTATACCAGATTTGTTACAAGAGATTTTTTTATATAAAAATAAATTCGATTAGAATTATTATCATCATATTATTATATTGGATGATTTAAAAGACATGCACAATTCCTAGCGATTATTTAAATTTAAAAATCGTATCGCGATGGGCTCGTATTTGAGATCTTACTGACCAACAGACATATACTAGCTAGTTCGTGCATATTGTTGATAAGAGATGCGATTAGGGTCTCAAATAATTCGATCGCAACGAAAATGGAATATTATACGAGAATGAAACGAAAATGGAAACACCGGAGTTTCTGGCCGGATTTCTCAATCCATATTTCCTGCCGGCGTCTGATACATTGAGATTGCCTGCACCGGATGGATTCTCTGCAATTCAAAGTCCATTGGACTTCACTTCACCTATGGTGGTCACAACGTCGTTGTGTCCCACTAGCTATCCATTGGACTTCACTTCTGTGGTGGACACAACATCGTTGTGTCCCACCAGCTTAGAGTCTCATGGATCGAGTCCATCGTCACAAGGGCCCAGAAGCAAGGTCCGTTCTCCCACCTCCCCATTGGAGGGAAACTCTCGACCAACCAACTAATTTTGCTCCTCGTCTGTTTTGGAAATTCCACCAATCGAGTGCGAAACGGGAGTCGACAACGAGAGTGCTGCCGAGTGAAATAGTTTAGCCTCCTCATCACAGCAAGGAAGAGACGGTACAAGCTTATTGTTATTCATGATTAAATATCTAATATATAATCAATTTTCATATCTCAAATTCAAATTCTTTTCTTCCCCACAGAAAATTGGAAAACAGAGCTCTAGTTTGCCACTGATCTCTTCTGCCTGCAGCAGAAGCTCTGTTGCTCATCGTTGGTCTTCCTGCAGTCGAGGAAAGGGAAGGGCATTTTCCAATGGCGTGGCAGCTGCTGGGGGGCTAGATATGGTAGAAACTATACTCAAGAATATGAATATATGAGAGAGAAACCATCCAAACATAGCCAGAGAATTTGTAGTGTCAGTATATTAATATAGCTCTATATTTTACACTAGGTAAATGAAACAAAGGGGTGGACACTTGTGAACATTTATGCATTTTCATTTCATCAATTTATGACAAAAACTAAATTCAACACCAAGAGAGGATTAAATGGAATTGGTTTCGGATATGTGGATTCCCAGAAAAAGGAGCAAAGCTAATTCTTGTGTGCAGAAATAAAACTGCAAATGTGAACCAAAAATTTCCAGAATGAGGGAGTATTATTGCTCACTGGGTATCAATTGAAAGCAGAATTTGTTCAAATCATCGCAGTCTGTCATTCCCAGAAAAGGACTGGGACAACTGGTCCTTATTTAATCAAATGAAGCGTGTTGTTCAGTCGCAGGCCGCCCCCAGGAAGGTGAGATAAACTCAGGGAAGTGTGCGCTGATAGACGGGCAAGGCACCGAGTGCTTCACGCTCAGCATTCTCTCTCTGAACCTGTAGAGTCACCATAAGTAAAGGGTTAATCAATACTTTCTGCAAGAAAATCCCATATAGGAAGTAAATGGAAACAAGAATATGAAAAATCAGGGGCTGGAACGGCCATGATGTATACTATCATATCTCTCCTTCATTTATGAGCTAGCTATGCATCTATCATAAACTTCCTAAACATTAGATTTTCCAACAAAACATAATGGGGAATCCATCATAGAACTTTGATAAGGCAGTTCCCGCTTCGATATCATCTATTTACCAGTCAGACAACATAAGAATTTTTACGACTATTCCACAAAATCATCTCTGGCATGTTCAGCCATAATCAGAAAGATACAAACAAGAAATAAGATGAACAATATCAACAGATTCCAAAACTAAAAGGGACAAAGAAGGAGCAACATGATTGAAGCAAAACTAATATGTTAGTAATAGCTGAGCTGCACTGGATTTCAGAAAAAAAAATTGCATAGCAATCAGCAATCAGAAATCTCACTGATGGTATACAGAAGTAGAAGAACATAATATAGTCTATTATATAGAAAGTACACTCATGATACTAACACAGTGAAGAGTGAAAAGCAAAAGGGGTATTGTAGAAAACCACCCAAAATTAGCATAAGGAGGAGCAATTAAGTGGTACACAGAATAGAAGTCATAAGAGGCACTTACAAAAGCCAGCATCTCCTGTAGATAGGACCTAAACGGAGTTTGCATAGCCTGTGAAAGGAAAAAGAAAAGGTAATCAAGCATAAGCTCATAACAGTTTCCTTTCATTGAAGCAAACTGACAAGCATGTTACAACAGCATCGTTCTATATATAAAATTCATGAAGTTTTATAAGAGACTCAGGCTTAATGTGGGCACATTATATGATTGTAGGTCAGGGGATTCAGGAAAGAAGAAAAAGAGAGGCATATTGACACGCCATAACCTACTATGCAATGAAGAGATACAATCAACCACTTACCCAATCCAAAAAGCGCACATGAATATCAACAAAGAATGCCGTATATTCTGTGGCTAAAACATCACAATTTTGAAAATGAAACAAACATATTTCATATATTCAGATCCCCGTAGCAATTAAAACCAGCTCGAATGACAGGAATGCGCGCGCGCGCACACACACAGATATATATACATAATATCCAAGCGCCTATTTTCTTTCATCACTCAAACTGCAGTATCAATAATCAAAACAGAAATAAAAAGTTCAATCCAATAAAAAATATTCACCTGAAGATCTTCGGGGAGATACTCGTGCTTCATGGAGAGATCCAAAGCGCGCTTGAGGCGTTGATTTCTCGCGTCCACAACCTGCTTCGGGAGCCGATTCAGCGCCTCCTTTATATCCAGGTCGTACATCGGATCGTGCAAATCGTCATATCGTAGCCCTAATTTCCACATCACAAACTCATCAACGCCCCAAAACAAACGCAAAAAACACGCAATACATGTGTATAAACAATAGATTAGTTACCGTATCTGCTAAGGCGAGTGGTTAGGGTTTTCCTGTGCAATGCAGCCAGGGGGTTGCGCTTTGGATCTACGAGCCATTTGGACAAGGCCGACGCCATCCCTCTCTCTCTCTCTCTCTCTCTGCCGATTTTCTTTGTTAATTTGATTTGTGCGTTTTAAGTTTTTCGCTTTTGATGATTAGTGAACAGATTATCGACTTCTCAGCCATATTTTAGGGATGTTATGTGGAAGCGCGCTACTGTGAAATTGTACAGAACCGGAGAAACTCGAACTGAAGTGGAATGCATGTAAATATATTCCACATTTATTTACCAGGAGTCCCAAAATGTTTCATACACCATTTTAAAAATTCACAAATTTACTTATTTTAACAGCTTCTAATTTCCTATCGCTACCCTAAATCAAGGTGCTTTGGGCCCATAGGCGTAGCCAATAACTTATATTGGGAGGGACAAAAATATATAAGGAAATTTTAAAAATTTGAGAAAGAGTATTTAATGAATAGATTAAAACAAATAAATTTTATAATATTATATATATATAGCGGATGCATAAATTTATTTTAGTGGGGGATATGTATTTGGGTTCGAAATTTTGAGATAATTATTTTATATGTTTCGTTGTGATGATATTCGCTTTTGCATAATGATTCACACAAAATACCGAAAATCCGATAATGTTATACGAATAAAAAGTAAGATTTTTTTTGGCTTAGTAGGGACTTAAGCCCCTTTTTGTATATATATGTGTCTATCATTGTATAAGAAATTTTGAAATTTGAGGGGATGTATTTGACCCTCCTGCCAAAGAGCTCGCTCCGCCTCTGTTCGGGCCAATTTTACGGGCTCCATACTCATTTCATCACAAGCATTACACACGAATTTTGGAGGGAAAATTAGTGGAGTGTAATACATGCACCCACGATCGACCAATATTATTTCAATTCATTGTTTGTGGCGTTTATTTTGTAATTCAAGCTAATACATTGTTTGATAGACTTGCATTGTTTGATAGACTTGGACGAATTGATTATTTTTTACAAAGTAATCTATCAAATCACTTAAAGCAAGTAATGTCTATATGTTCAATTTGACGAAACTCGATTTATTCATTAAGCGCATACAAATTCACTTATTATAAAATTAAAAATTTCGACGACGAAGCGTAACTTAGTTGGTAATACACTTTTACTTCAACTAATAGATTGATGGTTTAAACCAATCAGATGTGCGAGTGTGGTGATGCGTGCGAATTGTAATTAAAAAAATGCATATAATTATCGGCTACTATAGAAAAAAATTAAATAATGTTCAGCCGCCATACTATGCCTAATTCAGTTACTCCTTTGAAAAACAAAAGACCAATTTGTTTACTAATCTCGACATAAGAAAATCACTCTCTCTCTCTCCTCTCTCCTCTCTCCTCTCTCCACCTCCCTCAATATAGAAAGCTATAAATGTCCAAAAAAGGAAACAGAATGAATGGTAGCTTTTTCCGCTGTCATGCATGCACCGTTACTTTCATGGGAAAGTTAGCTGCAGAATTCGAACGACGATAATTCTCGACAAGCTCTCCAGAGATAATCACTGAGGGAGAGAGAGAGTTAAGATGGTGCAGGAAAAGATTCGCAAAAATAGTTGGGAGGCGAGGAAGGGATCAATGAGCAAAATTACAGAGATAGAGAGCGAAATCGAGAGAGCTACGGCAGATGATCGGAGCTGCCACAGCGTCTCGAGCGACATCCTCCCCGCCCTAGGCGTCCACTCCCCTCGAAAGCCCAAGCTCCGCCGTTTTATCATCTCCTCGCTCGATCCACGCTATAGGTTTGCTTAATTTCATCTCGCTTTTGTTTTCCTAGCCCATGATCTGACCTAATTCGGATTGCTAGTGTTGATTATGCTTCGTTTGTTGCTAATGTTGATTATGCTTCTCAAATTGGTGTGTTTTGGCAGTGATTTTTTCTGTTCTCTTAGCTGGATTTGTTTCCTTGCTCATGATTTGGCCAAATTTGATTGTGCTTTGTTAATTTCTTTGCTGATGAGTTGAAATCGTGAATGATGGTTGCAGATTATGGGAGAATTTTCTGATCATACTAGTTTTCTACACAGCGTGGGTGTCTCCTTTTCAATTCGGTTTCAATAGAGGGCACCATGGGCCTATAGCCATCACAGACAACGTCGTCAATGGATTCTTCGCCATTGACATAGTTCTAACATTCTTCGTGGCCTACCTCGACAAGTCAACGTACCTCCTAGTCGATGATCGTAAGATGATTGCAGTGAGATATGCTAAAACATGGTTCATCTTTGATGTGATCTCCACAATTCCCTTGCAGCTTGCTCAGAAAATATTGCCTGATTCGTATGGCTATGTTAGTATACTTCGCCTTTGGCGTCTCAGACGAGCCAGTTCTATGTTTCAGAGGTGAATTAATGTGCTGCACCGAGTTTTTCGAGACGTGTTGTTTGGTTTACTGATGCATTGATTAATAATTTGGTGCAGAATGGAGAAAGACAGGAACTATAACTATTACGTTGTTCGAATTGCAAAGCTTACATGTGTGAGTGTTTAGGGGATTATGGTTATGTATTTGTGGTGATTTCAGGATTTGAAGTTTCACATTTTAGAGCTATGCTTTCCATTATAGGTAGTTCTTTTTGAGATTCATTGCGGTGGTTGCTTCTTCTATCTTCTAGCTGATAGATATCCTGATCCAACGAAGACGTGGATTGGATCCGTGAATGAAAATTTCAAACAAGATTCTTTGGTTAATCGATATGTAATAGCACTGTACTGGTCGATCGTCACTGCCACCACCGTTGGCTATGGTGATTATCATCCTGTGAACAAAGACGAGATGATCTTCGACATTTTCTATGTGTTTCTTAACATTGGAATTAACTCATACATCATAGGAAACATGACCAACTTGATTGTTCAAGCAACACTCAGAACTAGGAAGTTTGTGAGTATACATTTGTAGTTTTTTTTTCCTCAAAACATTTTTTTTTAATCTCTAGCTTGTATGTTTCAAGTGAATATGGATTTGTGTGTTTCTAGAGAGAGACGATTGAGGCAGCCTCAAGCTTCGCGAAGAGGAACCGACTGCCTGCACGCTTGCAGGAACAGATGCTAGCTCACTTGAGTTTGACGTATAGAACTGATTCAGAAGGACTTCAGCAGCAAGAAACTCTTGATGCTCTTCCAAAGGCGATACGCTCAAGCATTTTGCATTTTCTGTTTTACTCCCTTGTTGATAAGGTGTATTTGTTTAAAGGGGTGTCAAATGATCTGCTCTTTCAGCTGGTAATGATTAGGATTGATGGCCTCATTTCATTTTGAATTTCTTTGAGCTAGATTTTCATGTTCTTGATCTATACGATTCAATCTTGCAAAGGTCTCTGAGATGAAGGCCGAGTATTTTCCTCCTAGAGAAGATATAATATTGCATAATGAGGCACCTACAGATATGTACATTTTGGTTACTGGTGCAGTGGTACACATACATGCTCTCTGTGTGTGTGTGTGTGTGTGTGTGTGTGTGTTCTGATGCTGTTTCCTTGGTTGCAGGAGCTTATCACACACATAAGTGGAGCCGAAGTGGTAAGTTAGTCTATTTCTGATGACATTCTATCCTTATGTATGTGGTGCGAATGCGAAAAAAGAAAAAGAAGAAAAGGTTTATAATAAGGTTTGATGATGATTTATGTTTACAACATAAGGTGTTTGAAGAGCTCAAGAGAGGAGGTGTTTGTGGCGAAGTAGGCGTTCTCTGCTACAGGCCTCAAGTCTGCACTGTTCGTACAAAACGGTTGAGCCAGCTTCTCCGCTTAAGCCGTTCTTCACTTCTCAATATGCTTCAAGCTAACATTGGAGATGGGACTATAATCATGAACAATCTTGTTCAGGTTTGATCATTTTGGTTCATCTTTGGCTGATCAGACGATACAATTCTTGCTGATCCATAATTGTCTGGTTTGTATTTCATCGTATATAGCATCTGAAAGAGCAGGATGATCCAGTGATGCAAGAGATCTTGGTCGATACAGAGCACATGCTAGCTCAAGGTAGAGTTGATATGCCTCTCACCTTATGCTTTGCAGCAGCAAGGCAGGATGACATATTGCTGCAACGTATGCTCAAACGAGGCTTGGATCCAAATGAACTCGACAGAGATGGACGCAATGCTTTGGTAAGCGCAGCCTAATAATACCGCTCATTTTTAACCATCACATGTGGAGATAGGCCTCATTCATTGCTGGTCTATGCAGCATCTTGCAGCCTCAAATGGAAGCGTAGAATGCGTGCTGCTTCTTTTAGATCATGGAGCAGATCCTAACAAAAGAGGTATCTCTGCTGTATATATTTGGTCTTGATGCTAGAAAATGGCGCTATATACTTTAATAACAAACTGTGTGTTCCTCCTGCAGATTCTGAAGGAAAAGTACCTCTGTGGGATGCAATTTTGGGGGGGCATGAGGCTGTGATCAAAGTGCTCGTTGACAACGGGGCTACATTAGCCTCCGGTGATGTAGGCGAGTTTGCTTGTTATGCAGCGGAGCAAGACAACATAGAGCTACTGAAAGAAATCACCAAATTTAGTGGGGATGTGACATCCCTCAGCAGCAACGGCACCACAGCTCTGCACACTGCGGTGTCCCAGGATAAGCTTGACGTCGTCAAGTTTCTGATCGAGCAGGGGGCAGACATAGATAAGCCAGACTCCCACGGATGGACGTCACGCGCCTTAGCTCATCACCAAGGCCACAAAGAGATGATGGCCTTGTTTCAGACCATCCAACACCTCAAGAAAACCATGTCTCTACCTCCTCTTCACAAAGAGGAACCACCCTACATGAAGAAGCATTCCAGTGAATCCTCACTGCCTCGTCTCAAAGAAGAGGTGGAGAGCTCGCCTCAGATAGGAACCTCGCGCCCAAAATACAGCGTCAGTGACTTCCAGAAGTCACTTGCAGCGATCATAACGAGTGGCGGTAGGCCCAGTGAAGGTAAGTTTGTGAGAATCTCTACATTTATGGAAACAACTTTGGAGATTTCTCTGATATCTCCGTATCTTGCAGGAGCAATGCCCCTTTCAACTCCTCCGCTTCTTTCAACGCCTCTCAAACACATCAGAGTGTTTGTGAAGCGTGCAGGGAGTGAAGACGACGCGGAAGGTAGCGTCGTGATTTTGCCGGGATCTCTCCAAGAGCTCATGGAATGGGGCTGTCAGAAGTTTGGCTTCTATCCTACAAGAATTCTTACAGAAGATGGAGCCTTGATTGAAGACTTGGCTGTAATAAGAGACGGTGATCATCTGTTTTTGGATAGTTAAGCTGGATTTTCAAGAAAAGGAATAGCAATATTTTTGTAGCACAAACATTACTACTAATTTTTTAGTTCAATTTTGGCCTTAAAGAAATGTAGTTTGTTTGTTGTAACATTTTTGTAATGTGACTACATGTTTTCTGTTCTTTTTTGGAAATGCAATAAATGGATGAGTTCATTTTAGTTTATGGTCCGAACTTTGAAGCAAGTTGTAAAAATAGCCTGAATTTTAGAAAATGCAAAAAATTGTCCCGAAGTTTCATGAAAGTTGAAAAAATGGCCCAAATTTTAAAAAATGTAAAAAATGTCTTAAACTTTCATGAAAAGTGCAAAAATGGTCTGACTTACACTTTCGAGCTCGAACTATGACGTGGAAGGCTCGAGACGCGGGAAAATAATACTGCACAACAACACTCTTCAGTTTAATAATGATTCATTCATGTAGATATAATATATTGAATGACTACTCACCTACAAAAACCCTTTATATCACAGAATAAAATCATTTTTATTTCAAGAGAAATTATATGGCATCTCAGTCTGTTACATCAGTTCAAAAAATGAATCCAATAACCAATCTCCTTTAACAGAATTTCCTAACTTGTACAAAAATCATCAGTATACCTAAACAAAGAAACTGTCTTTCTTCTTCTTCTTCTTCTTTCTTTCTTTTTTCTCCTGAATTCCATCTTCCTCTTCTTGAAGCAGCAATGCAGCTTCCTGCAGGACTAATCCGAGCCGAGAAAAGAGTCCTCGTCTATCATCAACCGCGCTCTTCCACCCCCTCCTCAATTTTCTTGCACATACTATGCTACTCTAGTGTAGATGATAGGGAAAAACATTAAGGAATACACGATTCCACTACAAAAAAGAGACATCCCGTCGCCACCTCTCCTCACCTCCTCGAAGATCCTCTGTGCAAAACCTGCAACAACACAATGCATCACAAGAATCATAACCAACTAACATGCTATCTCTCTCTTTTTCTTTTCTTGGCTGTCTGTTGTAAGTAATGAGTGAGTTTCTTCACTGACCTCAGCGTGCCTTTCATTGAAGCTCAACGACCGGTGCCTAATCTCCCCCCTATGCGTTAGCATCTCGTCTAAAATCTCAGCATCGGTTACATCAGGGGAGAATCCTTCATCATCAGTATCAGTGAATCCTTCATCCTGCTTTACCACAGCATAAACTCATGCTCAGTGTGACTCATAGAGCGTATTCAGTGAGTCTAAAAACGTAGTTTCACCACCACACGTACCTCGTGTTGTCCCCTCTTAGAAGTGAACGGATGTCCCACGACTTCCTCATACTCAGCTGCATCCAGCTGCTGCAGATAGTAAGGTGGGAATATCTTGGGCAGGAGATGCTCCCTTATGCTTATCAGAAGGAAAAACGGCAAGGGGAATAGTATCCCAGCAATAGGTATCCACGTGATCCCAAAGCAGACAAGGAGGTATGCGAATTGGAAGAGAGTAAACAGCGCGATGTATTTGAATGGCACCGACTCCACGAATGAGGCGTGGAACTCTTCAATGACTCTGCCAGAGCAAGAACTTGCACAAGTTAGGTATTGAAACCTTGATTTGTTTCTTTTAAAATGAGATGAGGCTCGGTTCTCACTTGAAACGGCGACGTGGAGGGACAAACAGAAGCAGCAGCCTCTCCCAGAACTGGTTACCGGGAAGGCTCTCAATGGCCATGTAGGCGAAGTACCCCCACAAGACGGAAGTTGGTATCATCTTGATCACGGGCATGGCGCACAGGGCGATCCCAACGAGCACGGACTGGAGAAAGTTGCTCATCCTTTGCTCGTTCACTCGGATTGGCAAGTGGAGATCAAGACACTTCTCGGGGTCAAATTTTTCATCATGATCTTGAGCATCATGTTTCAACACAGCTTCTTTCAGATTTGCTAAATCTTTATCTGCAGTGTGCTGCAGAAACATGAAAAATATATGCCTAACTATAATCCATACACCACAAAATCAACGAGAGCGAGAGGGGGGGGAGACGTTACAGGAGGCGTGCTGTCCATTTCAACGAACACAGCATGCATTCTTCCGTATATCTCCAGCCGGCTCGCGTTTTGCTTCATCCCCTCCTTTGCACGCTTCGTCATTTTCTTCTGCATCTCCTGCAGATCAGAGAGTGTTTTCTAGTAAAAAATGTGTTCTTATTCAAGAAGACACAAAACAAAAGGATTTCCAATTTCCAAACGCATTCCCACCTGCTTTTTGAGGACTGCAAGACTCCTTGTGTGCATAGGAGCTTGTGGAAGCACCCCATTTGAAGGAGGAAGCCCGATCAACCCACAGAGCAAAGTCTGCATATATTCACGAAAAAAATTCTCAGCCTAATCCACGACGCCTAAAGCTAAAGATATCAATCGCACATACCATGAATCCAAGCAACATGATGTCATAATGGTAAGCCGAAGGATTCTGCAGATTGAATTCCTTCGGCTGCGCCATTTGTGAGGCGACACTGTGGTCGAAGAAGTACAATCCTGAGATCATCACTGCTGGTATCAAGGCAGCAAATACATAGCCTACTGATATCTTCCCCATGTCCTGCAATATTGATCCAAATTTCATGAGTTAAGCCAATTTCGATGTGGTGTCGCTTTCTAACAATTTATACTCGTTTTCTAACATCATGTAAGCAACAAACTGTAGACAGATTCTTGAGCTCTAAAAACGGAGTTTGGAAGATGCAACTATGGAAGTGTTTACCTTGATCACGGACCAATGGTGCAACGACTGTTTCTTCCAAGGAGGCGAACCAATCAGCCTCCTCGGAACTCCAGAGGGGAGTCTGCCCGGTGCACTATATGATAAGGCAGTCCACACCACAACCATCAATGGAACACCGTAGTCTGCAATGAAACTCCTCATCATGGCTGCAAAAAATCATACAAAAAGTTCAAGATTTATACAAAGTTAGACTGTAACGAGTTTTAAATTACACATGATCTCCCGTACCTGTACCATAACGCCACGACCTAGCCTCTCTCGTCTTCAGGCTAGTGATAAGCACGCCAAACATGAACACAACTGCGAGTAATCCATTAATGTAAAGCCATTCAAACTGGTTTTGTTCTTCTCCACCATTTTCACCTTGTGGGGCGTGAAACTCACTCACAACGCCCTGTGGTTCAACTACTACTAGTTACAAACATAGTTAAAGAATTGAGGAATGTGTGGAAAACATAGTATATACCTTGATGGCTTCTTGCAAGAAAAGCACAGATATCAGCATGCCAAAGAGCTCCCCTGCCACCCTCGTGAAACGAGTAATGATCGTGCAAGCGTTGAATATAGCAAGAAGGAAAAGCAGCAGTGCAGTCCACACACACACCCTACTCACATAGGAGGAAATATCAATACATCATCAACAAATTGTGCAATCCAAATTATGAAATAGTCAAAAAATCTCTCACCACGCGGCCCAGGCTAAATACAGGTCTTTTCCTATATTGCTCTTGGCAAAACTATACAGATATGAATACATTATAATGGTAGGCTCTGCAACGCCTAGGATCAGCAACGGCTGCCCCCCCAAAATCGAGTGGATGACACCACAGATTGCAGTAGACAGAAGCGTCTCATCAGTGCTCAAGCTCGCGTCTTAACATGAAAACAACACAAACTTTTCAATGACATTGTCGCATAAAAACATCAAACACCATCAAATTCCTAAGAAAGTGACCTGTTTCTCGACTCAACTGCTCCCCAAAGGCGACCACGGGGAGAGCAGAGGCGAAGAAAATGTATGCTGCTGGAGCCAAAATCCTGAAATGGTGAATGGAAGCAAAGATAAGCATTCACATTAATGCTAGACAAAGTGATATTTTCGAGCAAGAAAGAGGATTTGCACCTTGGACCGGCACTAAATGAATCGAGCCAATCCTTTTTGTAGCATCTAAGCCTTCCTTTCAAATCATCGGTTACTCCTTTGAAGGGAGTCTTTAGGCTATCCATTTCACAGGCTAGCAAATCAAGATGGATAAACTAGTAAATATTTTGATCAGTACATTTATTTATATATACATATATATATATATACACATACTTCCATTAATAAAGATTGCTACAGAAAGATAATGTGATCATAGGATTCACTCTGCTTTTTCAAGAAACCGTGAAGAAACTGATATATGCTTTATACCACAAACTGATAAACACAATTTACATGTAACATGTTATCCCTAAACTCAAATCAAAGGTATTTCAGAAGATTTTATGAATGAATTATTATGTGAAATCAGACATCAGAAACTCAATACATCAAACAAAACAGCCCCAGTCAAGATCATGATATGATATTCAACCATTCATAACATTTCCCCCAAATTTTCTTGAATGGAAAATCATGAAATTAGCCACATGTTTCTAACAATGAACACTAATTACCGGACAATGCTATCACACAAAACACACACAAACACACTGTCTTGATCAAAAGAGGTGAAATTCATACACAACAAAGCAAACTCAAGATTCAATACGATGATAAACAAGAAGAGGGTTGTCATCAAGATTCAATCTTTCTAGCAAGACCGTGGAAGATGAGGAGAATTTGCAACAAAGAGAGAGAAACCAAAAAACACAAAAAAAAAAAAAAAAAACTCATCACCTCTCTCTGCCTCACGCAATCACACACACTCAGTTTGATGTCTGTAATTAAGCATCGTTTTCTTTCTTTCCCAGATATTATTCAGGAGGAATGCAGCGATGCATGAAGGTTTATATTTAGAGAGAGAAAGATACAGATAAAAGAGAGTCGATAGATAGAGAAACAAAAGAATGCATGCATTGATGCGACGCGAGAAGGAATGTTTCTTGTTTTTTTCTTAAAAAGTTGATAATTAAATGTTCTTGTATCGTGAAAAGCGGCGGTAGTGTTACTAAATAAAATTGCTCGGTCAAATACCTACTTCTAATTTTCAGTGCAATTATTTATTCTAAATCGTATTTAATTTTTTATTTTTAAAAAAATTAAAAGTATTTTTTTTTTGGAAGAAGAAAGCTGATTATTTTAAAATAAAGCATATAGTTGCCTTTGCAATTTCATTTCGTAGCATCCAGATGTATGGTACATCTAATATAATTAAATCCCAATTATAATTAATAATCCTTATTAAAGATTAATAAATTACAATTTAGAAATAATTAACTCTAATTATGATTGGTGATTTTATAAATAGGGTTGAGAAATTATATTATTGCAAGTACAAAAGAGTCATACTTTTCTTGTATTACCAATTTCTTTGATTCGTAATATTCTAGCACTTTAAAAAGAAAAAAAAAAAAGGAAAAAAAACTTTTGCAACATGATTAAGAGATTATAGATAATTTCGAAAGTATAACTTTAATTTATTTTATTTTCTCAAACTAAAAAATGGGAAAATGCTATTAAATGTTATTTTCCCTTTATTCCATTGTATTAATTTGGGGATGTGGGTCAAATCTTGTGCTTTTTTTCTTGCTTAGTCCTTTTTTAAAATCTTTTTTCTTTATAAAAATATAACAAAGTTATTTGAGATCTTGAAAAATCATTTTTATTAAATTATTGGGTTGAAATTACGGAAAGAAAAGTGTAATTAATAAACTTAACACTATTAACTCATATCATATTGACGATGAAGCGCAACTTAGTTGGTAAGATACTTCTCATCCAATCAATAAGTTAGGGGTTTGAGTCACCACGGGAGTAAATGGAGAACCATTATTGATCATTTTTTTAAAAGAAAAGAAAAAAACTCATATCATATTGGACGAATCTCTCGTGTAGGCTTAAATATTATTAGGCCTAAATTCCATTTAGAAGGTAAATATGAAATTGAAGGAAAAAAAAAAGATCTTATGTATCAATATAATGAACCCTAACTGAAAAAATTGAAGCAAGGTAATAAAATTTTAAATTTTTCACTAATTACATCAAAATTAAATAAAATAAGGTATGATCAGGATTAATTGCTTTTTAAATAGCAAATTTAGACCTTCAATTGCCTATTCTATACATACCCATTGACATTCTAATACGTATAGTATACTTATTTCTTGACACAAAACATGTCAGCATGGACGGACATAGTAAGGAGGGGAGGCCGTAAGTTTCTACTAATTTTTTTTTCTACTTTGAGATTTTTAGAAATTATTGAAAAGAAAATTATTTGTAGCCCTTATCGAGTCGATGTCTCGAAACCGAAAAGCTGGTATCTAGAGGATTTTAGCCCATACCATACCAACATTTCTTTTTTGCATCCGCCACTACGTGTGAGTATATATAAACTACATGCAACTTCCCACAATTTGAACTGTATTTTTTGATTAGGATTAATATCGATTCTATCACGATCTATAATGATTTTATTAATTCTATCACAAATTTTAAAATTTATCAACTTTATCCTAATTTTAGCAATTATATCAACATTATCACAATCTTTCGAACTTATCAATTTTATTCTGATTTTTGAAACTTGTATCAATTTTATCAATTCTTTTTATATATTTATTTCTAAAAAGTAAAATGAAATATTAATATCCTCGTGGACAACTTATTTACGGAGCAAAATAATAGATCATCCTCTGACACATCATGGCACTATTCTTCAAATAATCGCTTGAGTTTGAATTTCACGAGACACATAACATTTTTCAGAATATATAAACTGCACAAAGCTTCCCATCGGAAGCAACGAGTAGCGATTTCGTCGACATTTTTTTTCTTACATCGCACAGTGATTCTGTACATGCTTCTTCGTTCATGTTAACCCTAATCCATTTTCCATTTACTTGTCGATGGTACCATACACTAGCACATCAAGAGAAGAGCGTCGCGGGTGCGGCCGAGCAGGTTCAATGCCGTCGCAGCAATGTGGTTTCCGGTCAGCCCCGCGGCCGCAAGCTGATCGTTAGGCTGTGCCCCCTCGATATAGTTGTCGGGCAGCGTGATCGGGCGCCACTGCAACAAGACGAAGGAAAGAAAACACGGCAACGAAGCATATGGTTAGACACTGCACGGAACGAGCGCTGAAACGATATCACAATGTTTAATAAAATACAACTTGATACACGAACTTTTGACATTTTCTTAGTTATGTTCCAAGGTGATATTTCCGACTTGTGAAATCTCACGACGACATGCTACCAGACTCCGGCGTGCCACATGAGGTTTCAGGTGCCTACCTCAGGACATAACAGAAGATGTTCGAAGGTCGGATATCAATTTGTAATTTATCAAACATCGGAACATTATTCAGAAAACGCTCAAAGGATTCATGCAATAATTCCATTTCTATATCTGGCAAACACGAGTTCTCACATGATCACGAAATCTCATCATAGTCGACTCTCGACAGACATATATAACGATCGTAAGCGCGTATATTCCATTAAAGGCGTAGAGTACGAAAATGTTTACCTTGATTCCGGCATCTAGAAGGCCGTCAAGAGAAATGAACTGAGCAACGTGCGCTCCAAAACCTCCGATCGAACCTTCCTCGACCGTGATGAGGAACTTGTGGTTCTTGCACAACATCCTCACTAGCTTTATGTCAAGCGGCTTGCAAAACCTCGCATCGGCGACGGTGACATCTATACCCATGTTCGCGAGCACGGCATGCGCCCGGAGACAATTTTGTACCATCGAACCAAAGCCAAGTAGAGCAATATCTTTACCCTCTACGAGTAACCTTCCTCTACCAACCTAATCGCATACAAACGTAGGTATTAGAAACTTTCATATGAAGCAAGATCGTAGAATTTAATCAACGGATCGAAATATACAAGGCAATCAAATCGCTAATACTACCTCAATTGGTTCTCGAAGATGCAAGTTAGGGTCCATACTAGCTATGGCACCTCTAGGGTAGCGAAAGCAAACCGGCCGGTCCTCGATGTCAGCAGCCGTGCTCACCATACGAGCAAGCTCGATCTCGTCGGATGGTGCCATCACAATCATGTTAGGCAAACACGACATGAATGTGATATCAAAGGCTCCTGAATGAGTGGCACCATCGGACCCGACTAGTCCGGCACTCGTGATGACGAAACGCACCGGGATCTTCTGCCTGTCTACGTCGTGAACTACCTAATCAAATCAAAAGCAAAATCAAAATAAATGTATTCAAATCCAAATTCAAGATCGAAGCTCGGGCAGGGAAGTTAGAAAACCTGATCATACGCTCTCTGTAGGAATGACGCAGGAATTATACAGAAGGGCTTCAATCCTCCACAAGAAAGCCCAGCAGAGAAAGTAACTGCGTGCTGCTCAGCCATACCAACGTCAAAAAATCTGTCGCGCAATTTGTCTTTTAATGCTCGAAACGATGTCTCCATCCCCATCCCTGCATGGACCACCACAATATCTTCATCTATCTCTGACTCTGAGATCAAAGCCTTTGCAAAGTGGTCACTATATGTTTGGGGTCGAGACCTGATGGGCGCTACTTCAATGGTAAACGGACCTGATTGCCAGCATCACCAGAAGAGGAAAGAAATTAAAGATAGAAAAGGAATATCGACCCAAGACAGTAGCTTTACAAATCCCATCATTATAAATTGAAACCTAGCATATGCCTTTCTTCACAGAAACGAGAACAAGACTCGCTATTCGAGCAAAAAGCAATCATAGAAACCCAAACTACTAACTCCCAGAAATGGAGCAAACCTTCAAGACCGTCTTCCGATACTTTACCCATCTGGTTATCTTCGACAGCATATTCTTCCTTTGTCACGACATGAACAAGAACCGGTCCCATCGAATCCAGCGAAGCCACTTCGTGCAAAACACAAAGTAGGTCTTCAATGTTGTGTCCATCAACAGGGCCAATATAATACAACCCGAGCTCCTCGAATAGAGTAGACCCCGGGGGGCCCACCATCCCTCTTGCGTACTCGTCAATCTTGGCAGCCCACTCGTGCATCCCACGGCCAATTCTCTTGGTAAGAACCTGAAATAACACAGCAAGTGTTAAGAGGAAGAATTTTTCTCAATGTTATGATTGTTTTTGTTGTTAGGAGATGATCATGAATACCTTGGCAACTTCTCTAAATTTGCGGAAGAATTGGCTAGATTGCAGCTTGCTCAGAGTACTTGATACAGCATTGATCGATGCCTTCGGGGCTTGATCGAGCTTAGGGTTTGAGGAGTGATGACGGTCATTTAATATCACTACCATATTCGAATCCAAATAACCAGCACTGCTCATAGCCTCGTACACCTGGCCGGCCATGGTCGTTTCATTGCTCATCACTGAAACTATGCGATCCCTTTTTCCCTTAATATCTCGTGCAACAGCCATTCCTGGATAAAAGCACAAACTTGGAGTTGAAACGCTCAATTTATGATATAATAACACCTAGCAAAGAAAGCCGTTATTAGATATCTAAAAAAGCAAACGAAATGAAGGCAACTTCGACTGGGTTACCAAGTGCAGAAGATATGCTGCTACATCCATGCCCGGCTCCAAACGGGTCGTACTCATTCCGACATGCATAGCTGGAAAGATCGTCAACCTGCCCCGATTTATTCAGGCGAGCCCTTCTCCCAGTGAGAAGCTTGTGAGGATATGTCTGTTCAAGTCAATAGCAGAGGAGAGTGAATAAAGCCCTGAGGTAAAAATTTACAGTAAGCAATACAATCTGCTTCATCTCCGTCACAAGTTACACACTAGTGTCGCAATAAATAAGTGACAAATTGATGTTTATACACGAATACATAGGTAAAAATTGGATCTTTACTTGGTCTTCTATATCCCAGACTATCTTGTCCACCGGGGCATGAAAAACGTGATGAATAGCAACTGTTAGTTCTACCGTGGACAGGCTTGGTCGAAAAGATTTGTTAGTTTTTGACATGATGGATAACTCTGTCCGAATATCATCTGCCAGCTGCTTCAGCTCCTGCACACAATTTCAGAGGGATACCGGTTCAAGATTCAAAATTCAAGAGTTTATCGGTAGTGTAAATGAAAATATATCTAAAAGATGGGGCAAACCTTCAAAGATAAATTTTTCAAATGTATGGGATTGTCAATCATATCAAGAATCGGTGTTAGGACCTCCTCGTTCATGGGACCATCAGTGTTCGATGAGCAATGTGCATGACCTCCATACTCCTACATCAACAAAATGTCATATTCCATGACAAGTTTTTCAAAAAAAGAAACTATGTAAACCAATACAGCGAGGGTACTCCCACTCCAATAAATGCCATATGTCGTGGAATAGCCAAGAAACAGCGATATAAGATGATATCTAAATAAGACAATTTCATTAACTTTGTAGAATCTGAAAGCAAACACAAGCCACGTGGAGGCTCAAACGAAAAAAACTAGTAGGGATAGAAGAGTCATTGAAACCCAACTCCTGGAGAATCTCTTTACTAACTCAGCTATAATAAAGGATATGCGGGCAGCAAAACCTAGCAACTCGTACAGAAACTGCAAAGACTTGCAACATAAATGCCGCACAAATTAAGGAAATACAACATATGACAATAAGCAATCTTCAAATGATCTTGTTATTCATAACGTAAAACAAACTCATTCTTTATCATTTAATATCATCCTCCCTAATGTGAGAAGGCTGCGAGTTCTCAACCCTAATACTAACTACTCAAGTAAGTAGTTGCAATGCTAATAAGGGAACATGATTATCCTCAAATTTGATCCATTATTAATTTTACTAGCATTGGCTGCATTCCTATATCTCTGACCTCTTCAAAATCTATCGAAATTCGACTAGATAGAGAAATCCTTTCGAAGCAAAGCACCCAAACATACATCAAATGGATATTAAAAGCTAACAAAAACAAAATCTGGAGTTCATTACTCTTAATCATCTCAATCAAAGAAAATCCACACATACAGAAGTAGAGGTGAAATGATAATTCAGATACATGAAACCCAAAATTAACACACACACACACACACACGCATAAAAGAGCTGTTTTACATCAACAAAAGTCAACAAAATTATCAATTGAAACGGCAAA
This sequence comes from Monilaria moniliformis, assembly GCA_034509125.1. Lineage (NCBI taxonomy): Eukaryota > Viridiplantae > Streptophyta > Magnoliopsida > Caryophyllales > Aizoaceae > Monilaria > Monilaria moniliformis. The sequence goes on from JAYDZE010495330.1 coordinate 28,997, forward strand.
GTTTTGATCCATTCATGAGCAAAAACTATTCATTTCTCAAAATACAAGAACAAAAGCAAGAATTCACCTTACACGTCAAACTTCGGTAAAAACCGAGTCTTGAAAAATCCACATTTGGAGGGAAATTAACAACTGAGAATTCCAGTTTCTGAGACAAAAATCTTGAACTCCCATCAAGATTAGCAGTAATCCTAAAAGGGTTTTGACAGGAAGCAGCAGCCATTGAGCTAGAAGCAAGAATTTTGCACCCCAACAAAATCAAGAATTTCAAGATCAAATTTTTTCTATAAAAATTTAGACGATCAGACAAAAAAGAAAGCTCAGAAAGTTCTGGAGAAAGAATCAATCCCAACTTTTTACAGCGTTGTTGTTGAATATGAACACAACGATGTGGAGCAAAATGACAAAGTGCGGATTTCCCGCAAGAGTGATATAGTGATGCTGAGATAAATGGAGTCGAAGATGAAAGCATATGGGCCCTTCATGGGCTCTTTTAAAATATGTTTGGGTGTTCATAGGAATAATATAAATGGTTTTAGCCTACAAATATTTATTTATTTTTCTAATAGTTTAATCAAATCTTGATTCAAAATTCATTCTAATTTCAGCAATTTATAGGCCCAATGTAGAAATTTCATTTTACCTTTGTTCGGTCAGGTTTCCAAATTTGGTATGACAATTTGAGGGGTAAAGATTGCTTACACGATTCATTGAATTACAAAAAAAAAAAATTGTTGACCCAATAAGATAATATGATTAAGATGTACGACTAATATAAAGAGATTATTGTTAGATTTGTAGTGTCAAGTTAATAAAGATCTGAAGTTTCATGTTGGGATTCCATCAAGGAAAAAGATAAATATACATAAATTGTATATACATAATAATTTTAAATTTTATATTGAATCGAATCAGTTTTATTTACACCGATTTTATTGCTAATAATATTATTTTTTACTAAATTGCTCCTATTATATTTTTAAAAATATGATTGAAAAATTAGTTTGATAGACCCATCAAACATAGGCACAAAAATAATGTATAGACCAAAATGTTAGTCAACTCTGTACATTAAAATATGATAAATTCACACGATTTTCAGTTTGATTTTGAGATGAATATGTAGATATCTAATGAAAAAATTAATCTTCTTCTAAATTTGCAGATATCTCATTTAAAAGAGTTATTTTTTCCCTAAATTATTGCATAAAGATAAATATGTAATATATTATTTTAATTTTATTTAATTAATATTTATAAACTGATTTTAAATGTAAAATACATAAAAGTCTCATTATATATGTACAATTCATGCACATTTATCACTACTCTTCGATTAATACAGTTTTTAGATTTAGTAATACTCTTCTTAGTAATTTGTTGGATTTATTTATTTTTTGTTCTTGCAACGGCGAAAAGAGATATTTTTATCTTTTTTTTTTTTTTGAGAAAATGTATTTTTATCTTTTTTAGTAATATATTGATATCCGACTTTCTATTTAAAAATCTTATTATAAGATACACTAAATATATATATGTATATATATAGCTCAACATAGACCTATTGTCATGGGAAATGAAGGTATTATTCAACTTCATCGTCAAAACTCATTTAAAAAATGATAGAATTTCGTATTTGAATATATATTTGAAGTCAACAATTATTTAATTAGGTTAAAGGGTACTAAAAATGGTAGGGTTTGAGATTTATTTAATAAGGTTGGGAGGTTGACTTTATTACGCAGCCGTCTTCTTAATTGATATGAGTTACTAATTATAATTTTATATGCATTTTTTTTTATCATTTTACAAAAAAAAAAAGAGAGTAGTCACTCAAAACTTAGATTGAATGTTATATTTGTAAAATTATATGTAATATGTGTGTATTGGATAAACTTTCGTTTCTAAGTAAGATGTGACATGCTCAGACCTATAAAATCATTGGTGAAATTCGAATATGAAACCAAGGTGCGATAAGGATTTCCGCTATCATGTCCGTTAGGCAAAATCGAACGAAACATTCGAGCGGTGCGCTATGAAGGATAAATTAATAACAATGTATATATTTTTATACCTCTTATAATAAGTATATTTTGTCTCTCTTTTATGAAAATATATATCCTTTTTTCACTGCCTCCATCAAAGTCCAAAGAGGAGTTCAATGTAATTTCATAAATCAATAGGGGGAGATCTAGAATATTCTTATAAATCATGGGGCAGAATGCAATACAATTCACGTCAATCCCTTTAAATTTCCTGAAAAGTCTATTCCAGAGAGATAGAGAGAGAGAGTTACTTATTATTAGGAAAATCATTTCTCTTTATAATTTGCTTTTTTATTTTCCTTCGAAATCTCAATTTCAATTTCAATTTCCGTAATCTTTGTGGAACTCTAAGACCGCGTTGGGATCTGCGCGAAGGAGAAGAATGTCGGGGAAGGGAGCCAAGGGATTGCTGACGGGGAAAACCCCAGCTTCAAAGGACAAAGACAAGGACAAGAAGAAGCCTACATCTCGCTCCTCCCGTGCTGGTCTTCAGGTTTCCCTTCTCTCTCTAGCGCTTTTTTACCTTTCACCCTTCAATTCTACCAATGGCTTCAATTTCTGAGCTCAATTTTCTGTGAAGTTTTCATTTTTCCTGCTGAATTGCGTGTTTGTGGGCTCAGCGCTGACGTGGGTTTCTCTAGTCGCCAATTTCGTTTTCGGGGTTTTGAAAGAAAAAAAAATAATAATTAGGGCTTTTTGTTCCTTTCATAATTCTCTACTACCAATGGGGATTTCCTCTTCTCTTTTTTTTTTTCTTGCAAAAATTGAATTGTTTATGTATTTCATGTAATTGAAATGAGTTGTCTCCATCAATAACTTATGATTTCACACCAAAAGGGAAAGGAAAAATAAGAACCCAAAAATTTTGAAAAAGGAAAGAACTTGCTCAAAATTTAGGAAAACAACTGATCGGGAAATTTGAGAGGAGAGTAGAACCACTAATTTCAGTAACACTAGAATATTCAAAAGGAATGCTCATTTGCTCATTGTATAGTTTAATAGTTGAATGGAGGACATTGGTGTCGTATCTATAGTAGTTTTTCTAGGCAGTCGAGTCTAGATGTTGAGATTTCCTGGTCATGTGATGAATCCCATTTTTGTAGAATTCCTTGATTAGGGTTCTGTTGATGTCGAGGATAAGGCCGGGGCCGATAAAAAGAATTCATTTTGAGATGAGGGAGTGTTTTTTACTCTCAACGATGAAACTGAATCTGAATTGTTTTCTTTATCTATGTTGTTTCTCTTAAGGTAAACTTGCTATTGAAAATACGTTCGAGAATCTACGTAGCTTAAGTCTAGGAAATTGAGGTCTTGATAACTTTTAGCCATGTGATAATCCCATGTAAAGGAGGGAGGTATTATGCTTGAGGTTTGATTCTTGTAACCAAAGAGTTAGTTTGATCACATAAGGCACATATTTTGATCGAGTTTCTGTTAGATTTCCTGGCATTGTGTTTGGATGAGGTCGAGTCTAAGGTTGGCAACAAGGTTATCTTGAACTATAATAAGTTGTCTTCGAGCTCAAGGATGGAAATCGAAGTCGGGATCTTCTTACTTGAATTGTTTTCTTGCTTTTATCTTGTTTAGTTCTTTCCAAAAATTAGATTATTTTAGCATATTTTGATACAAGAACGTGATGGCATAGACGAGAAAATGACTCTTGGTAGTTGATTTTAGAGTTAGTGAGTGCATAATTCTTGCATTTTACCTATCATCTGCAATTTGTTATATCTCTTCCTCTCTCTCTCTCTCTAGTTCCCTGTTGGGCGTATTCACCGGCTTCTGAAGGCTCGAGTGACAGCCCATGGCAGGGTGGGTGCGACAGCTGCAGTCTACTCGGCAGCCATTCTAGAGTACTTAACTGCTGAAGTGTTGGAGCTGGCTGGGAACGCGAGCAAGGATCTAAAAGTGAAGCGTATCACACCGCGGCATCTGCAGCTGGCCATACGCGGAGACGAGGAGCTCGACACCCTCATCAAAGGAACCATAGCCGGTGGAGGTGTGATCCCACACATCCACAAGTCCCTAATCAACAAGTCATCCAAAGAGTAAACGTTGCTAGTTGTCCTTTTTGCTATGAGCTTAGTCTGTGTACATTTTACCTGCAGTATTTTGCTACAATGTTTGTAGACAAGAATGGTGTTCATTGTCAGAGTTTTTTGGGAAATCTTGTCTCTTGTCGTCTTATTGGTGTGGCATATTTTGGTCCTTAATTCAAGTTATTTTAATATAGTTTTCTTAAGTTTTAAATTTCTTGTTGTTGAAAAAAAAACCTTGAACTGACCTAATTACAAGTATAAAAGATCATACTTAACTGAATGGTCTATTTTGACATCACTTATAAAATCAATTAAGCTATAACAGTCCTACTTAAACTATAAAATCGATAATACTTTTTTTTTTTTTTTTCCTGACCCCGACAACGTAATGATGCTCCAATTTCTGCTTTTGCAAAGTGGTCGGTTTAGAGAGAGAGAGCCCTTTTGAGAGTGGTCGCTTTGCAACTTTTCGGAGCCCACTATTAATCCCTAATACCTAAATTACTTTTTAATTGTCACCCTCCTGCCCTAACGCAAAACTTACAATAAATCATTCGCTGCCCAGCCGCCTCCGCCGATCGGTTCTCCACAAGATGCAAAGTCAACAGCTTTACGATGCCGCAACAAAAGGAGATGTTCCAACACTCCAACAATTGCCATTCTCCTCTTGTTCTTGAAGACGTTTCATTCAGATATTCAACCAATGTTCTCTTCGTAGCAATACGTAAAGGACACAAAGCCTTTGTTGAAGAGGTGCTCAGGCTGAGTCCGGGGCTTGCGCAGACGAGAGACTCCAATGAAGCATCGGTTCTTCATATTGCAGCAGAAAAAGGGCAGATTGATATATGCCAAATGTTATTATTAGTAGCCCCCAAGTCTTGCTTGTTTCAAGACTGCAATAAAATGTGCCCGCTTCATGTTGCGGCTAGTAATGGGTATTTAGAAATTTGCCGGAAATTGCTGTCTGCAGCCCCCGAGGCTTGCTTGTTCAGAGATTGCCACGATATGAACCCGCTTCGCATTGCCGTCATGAGAGGG
>JAYDZE010495331.1:0-15712 GCA_034509125.1 Monilaria moniliformis
TTAATCTGCGTCCATAAATTATTTTGGTCGCTTTGGCGTCTCAAAATAATTTAAGCAAGTCAACCCCATCACACGATTATTTTGGTCGCTTTGGCGTAAAACTCGTGGTCGAAGAGTTTAGGTGTATCAAACAATTATGATGGAAGACGCGTTTGGTTTTAAACCAAGACTTATATTTAGTGGGGAAAAATTGTCTTACTAATTGCTCAATTTAATATCCAATATTAAATTCCACAACAATTACTGGGTGCCGTCTACCTAGGCATAAAAAATGCGGACCACACATATTGGGCGCCGCCTACCCATACATAATAACACGGACTAAAAATATTGGGCGCCACCTACCCAAATATTAAATCGGTCTGTAACTACTATAGTTAAATAATACGCATTAAATCAAATTACATGCTTATCACATCACATATCAAACAAACCACAACGAATAAAATTCACTAATCAAATTAGAATTTTATTCTCTAATTAAATATGGATTTAACAATTTATAATAATTCCAAATTAATATAAAATTGCACATTTAATATTAATTCCAAATTAATAGAAGACATACATTTGTTATTATTATTTCAAAAATAATAATAAATCATAATTTATTAATCCAATTAATAAATTAATTCATGTAATTGGGATATATATATTACTAATTGTAAATTAGTAATTTATATTAATTCCAAATTAATATAAATATACATTTAATATTAATTCTAAATTAATATTATAATATATTTAATATTATTATTTCAAAATTAATAATACTAAATTCAGAATTAATAATATAATTTTTTTTAATTTACAGCCCACAATGGGCTGGGAAATAAGTACAAATCATTTTCGGCCCAGCCAAGGAAAGAAACCGAACAGTAGTGGCCCAAAGTCCATGACAGAAAAAAAGAGAAAAATAGCAACAGCCCACCTGTAGGGGTCCAGTTAAAAGGCCCATCAGCAGAAGCCCAGCCTCACGGCTCAACTGAGCAACCCTACCCACAAACCCGTGATCCTACCCGGATTTGACCCGCGGACCCGGTCGACCCGGATCTTACCTGCGGGTCCTAGGGTTTCTATTTGCGCAGATCGGCGTCGCCGCCTGGTTTTTCTCGATGCCTCATTGCGCCACCGCCACGACGGCCCTTTGGCGCCGACCGCCACCATCACGCCACCGACTCGTTGTTGGCCAACACTACCAACTTCCGCCGATTCGCCCAGAAATCAAAATTAAAAGGTTGGGTGAAGGACGAACGACAATGGCGGATCTGAGAGGGAGCTTGCGACGGGCTCCCGCCGATTTGGCAGTCGAGCCTTGCGCACCTCCGTCCCACCGCGCTCCGCCCGACACCACCGATCTCCATTCTTTTCACCGCCGCCGTCGATTGCCTAGCAATCTTGACGACACGGCTGTTTCTTGACGAAAATGTGGTGTTGAGAACGACCACCTTCAGTTTTCTCACCTCCGGCCGCCGCGCTCCGCCCAGCCGACGTCTCCAAGATCGTCAACCGGACATCGTCACGCCGTTGCCGGAATCTTGTGCCGGTGATTGGAATTTTGAGCCAAAATCCTACCAGTCAAACCCCCAATTTTGGTCAAAATTATTTTCAAAAAATTTCAATTTGAAATCTAATTTCAATTTTAAAATTAATCCACAATTAATTAGAACACTAAATCAATTAAGAATCGAGCCCTGGTCTCTGATACCACTGTTAGAAATTAATGTCGTAATATAATGATACGCAGCGGAAAATACAGACAGGAAATGTAGATCTAGATTTGTAATTGATCTCGTGAATTGAGCATGTAATCACAAAACAAAAAGAAGACTTACTTGTTGTGTAGTTTGATTTCCACGTTTGATTGAATCTGGCATCCTGCAAGTGAATCCACTACTTTCGGTATCAACGTGTATGCCAATCCGATGCAGGAACACTTCCCGGTACACAGTTCAATCAGATAAAGCTAGGAAATCTCTGATTGAACATAAGTATTATTTGTGTGACAAAAGAATTCATTTCTCACGTTCTAAACGTGAGAACTATTGAATTAACGTCCCTTTCTTATTTCACTACAATAGGGAAATATATAATAATTGCTACATGGGCCCTAGGCCTACGGGCTTATTATTTTTTGTCTGCATTAATTAATTAATAGTCCAACGTTAATTAATTAAAGCCCAATATTCTAATCTAGTCCATATATCTTTCAAAACTTACAAAATCTCGTTAGAGAAGTCAACTCACTTTCAAGCTCTGATCGTTAAAAGTGCGACCATCCTCAAAATGCAGATTTCCCTCGTTAATATTCTAAAAAACAAAAGAAACCACTTCCTTTACCTATTATTGAGTTACAGCGAAATTCCAGGGAAAGGTTGAAAAACCGTAAGAACCAGCCAACATGACTTGTCCTATCTCCGAAACGAGGGTTGGTGGTTAAAAGACTAATTCCTCTTGCATACAAATTGTTGAATGCAAGAACAACATTAGTTAGCAATCTAAAGAAGCTTCTGAAAGTGTGCCTGTCAATGCCTGCAAGTAATTCGCTACCTGATGCTTGGGTTTTATTCTTCATCTTTACAATTACTGAAATCAATTTTTACTTTTCTCTGTTCGTATGGACTCATTTTTTGTATCACATACCAAAATAAATAAGGCAAATTTGGACTTTCTTTTCCTTTCCACTCTATCTTGTGATGATCTCGGTTGTGATGGTGTCTTTGGTAATTTGAAATAGATCTGCTTCCTAGACTTATTACTTTTCTAACTTCTGATTTTCTCTTGACAGTTATATCTGATTCTTGCAGGTGGTGTAATGAAATCCACGTGGATCCTATCGGGCATCCTTTCAAGTCTTTTAGAGGGTCACGTGCTTCCATTCGTAAGGGGGCTCATGAATGGGGTAAAGTAGTTCTCGAGGACATATTGACACCACTTGAGGTTAGGGGTGCCCATGGTTCCAAAACCGCCGGTTTTGGTTTGGAATCGCCGATTACAGTTTTGTGGGCACCAGAACCGTAACTGAACCGTGAGGGCTACAGACGGTTCCGGTTCCAGTTTTCCAATTTTTCAGTTTTTCGATTTTTTTTTATATAATTCAAGATGATTCAAATTTGAAATCAAAGTCGTAGACAAAGGTAAATAAGTAGATCGATTTTATTACTATAAGAGAAATTATGATAAATTACGATAAGTCATGAATAAACAAAGGAGAAAAAAATAAGAGAAAAGACTTGAGCTCAATAATAAACAAATTACAATAATAGAGATTACTCTTGTGATTTGACTAAAAATTAGTAAATTAAGAAATTCTATTGAAACAGTTAAATCATTTTAGAGAAATTATGTAACAACATATCCATGTTGGATATTTGGGATAGTTACTGAACTTGTTTAATTGTTTCAACAAAATTTTCTAACATTCTGTTTAATTGTACAATACGGAAGACCGTAATTTCTCGGCCGATTGTCAAAGAATCACTGGTCACCTTATAGACGCGGAACGAGAACTAAACTAAGTGAGTCAGAATGGGAACATTGCAAAAATCAGTATTTTCATAACACAAGGACGAACTAACTTATGCAATGGTAGAGGTTGGCGTTCATGGTGTTGTGTTTACACGACCCATGAACGTCAACCTCCACCGTTGCATATGTCACAATCCATCCTTGTGTTCTGAAATCAATGACTTTTGTATTGTATGCACCCCTTGGTGTCGTGGATTCTATGTCGTTCAGCATCTCCAACTGACCAACGATTCTTATAACAAGGACAAGTTTAGAAAATAAGGAGAGTGTGTTGAGATAAGAAAGAAGAAATGATTGAGGAGAGTGTGTTGTGTGTGAGATTTGAGGAAATATGAAGAAAGGGGGAAAATGGCACGTAAAACCGCCAGTTCCATGCAAAACCGCCAGTTTTGGCGCCAAACTGCCGGTTTTCTACACAAACCATCGGTTTTGCTACAGAAACCGCCGATTTTGCAGCTATCTTCAGACCCTAGCCCTGTACCTATCACCTTAACCCTCCCATCCTATAAAGCCGTCAGTTTAACCGTGAAACCGCCGAGTTGGAACCATTGGTTCCGGTTCCTCCGCAACATGAACCGTAACCGAACCGCCTCATAATTTTTTCAATTTCGATTTAACTGTGGGGAGCCGGTTCCGATTCGAAAACCGAAACCGACGGTTCCAATTCCGGTTCCGGTTCCGATTTAACCGGGCATCCCCACTTGAGGCATAACATTTGTATGCGTTAGTAAGGAAATGATAGATTGGCAAATTTATAGGGATTTATAGTTATTTGATTTCATGTATATCTTTTTCGTTTATATTCGGATATTAGAATCATATATAAAGGGTGGGTATTATAATTCTAAATTGCAATACAAACATTATCTTCTCGCAAACCTCTTCCAACCATGACTCTAGATACCATTTAATATGGTATCAGAACAGGTTCACGCTCTTAGATAAAACTGGGACTCAGAAAAACCTCATCATCGTCCCTTATACCTTTCCAAATCTTTTGTTTAGATCAAACATAAAAACTTGTACAAACAACATCAATAAGATGTTAGAAACCGGTGACAATAAAAGAACATCCGGAAACTAGAATCAAGGAGAAGCTGTGTATGATGATTTAACTCTCCAACTTGCAAATCTCTTGAAAAATAGCTTCGGAATACAGGCTTCAACAAACTTAGACAGTTTGTCTACTGGATTGAAGTTGAGTGGTGATAATTATCCACTCTGGGGAACACTGATGAAGAAAGTAATAGGAGGAAGGGGGAGGGCCTCTTACATATCTGGAGTACCGCAACCCCCTCCATCCACAGATCCAGCGTTCGAGAGATGGGAGCAATTTGACCAGTGTGTGTTTACCTGGTTAATTCAAAATATTGAATCAAATTTGGTGAGTAATGTTTCACAATATCCGACAGCCAAAGCACTTTGGTATGACCTTGTTGTCACCTACGACAGTGGCTTAGACTCGCTACAATTCTTTGATCTACACAAGCAGGCAAACACAATCAGACAAGGGGAAATTACATTGGAAGAAATATGGAATAAACTACAGAAGATATGGATGACAATTGGCAGTCGAGAACCAAATCTGATGAAATTCGCCGAAGATATCACAATCTACAACAAAATTATCTAAACTCGTAAGTTGTATCAGTTTCTCACAACGATAGATGAGAAATATAAACATGTGACGGGAGACATACTCAAACGTGAGCCCCTGTCCTCAGTCGAAGAAACATATACCGCCGTCCGACGGAAAACAGTCAGAGCTCATATTCGCAAGCCGGTTGATTCCAGTACGAAGGAGTGAACCGATCTGAATGCATCATCGGGCATAGGGGCGGGTTTTGTAGCTAAAGAATGGGGACGATACGAATCGGGACAGCCATCGGAAAAATCAAGCAAATAGAACCACAGTAATGGCCGAACCGGAAGCAACACTAGAAGGCCTTGCGAAGACAAAATCCACCTCTTTTGTACCCACTGTGGACAACCTCACCACTCTAAAGAAACGTGTTTCCTGATTGTGCGGTATCCGAAATGGTGGGAGGTAAAGAATAAAGGGCATCCACACAAAAAAGGGAGCAACGCTGCGATTGACATTGGGGGTGGTGACATCGCCGACACCGTCTTCACGACTAGTAGCTCAAGAGCCACCTGCGTCAAATGTGGCAGCCGGATGGTCGAATCCAGTGCGGTCTCTTGCACGGAGAAGACGATGGAGGCGGATCGCAGAATGGAGGCGGGTGCAAGAATGGATGCAGGTGGTTTAAGGTTTGAAGATAAAGGGCTTGGTTTACAACCAAGCCCTTCTATTTCCCCAATTTCGCATTTTAGTCCACTAGTTTACGATATATGTAGAAAACCCCTATGTCTCTTAAAAAATTGCACACTCGCCCCCATCCTTTAAATATCTCTCAAAATAGCCCTATATCTTGTCAAAATCATTTTGAACCCCTGCAAACTTTTGTTGTTGCTTTTACAGTCCAACAAATAAGTGAGAAAAATGAAACTAAGTGGATTTTTTATTGTGGTGCCACAGATACTATGACCTATGATGCTTCTGATATTTTTATGTCATCCCCTCCTCACAAAACACATGTCCATACAGCTAATGGAGATCTCAAACTAGTTCAGGAGCTAGCAAAATCCAAAATTTCTCCAACTTTGAGACTTTCAACCTGTCTTTATGTTGCTTTGTTGTCTCATAAGTTACTTTCTATCAGTCATGTTAAAAAAGAGCTTAATTGCATTGTTCTCATGCACCCGACCTTTTGTCTTTTACAGGATATCAGAACGGGGGATAATATTGGACGTGGCATTGAGCGACAAGGACTGTACTACGTGGATGAGATTGCTCAACAATGCTCTTCGATGCTGACTCACGGTGCTGCTAACCTGAAAGCTTGGCTTTGGCATTGGCAACTAGGGCATCCATCTATGGGTTATCTAAAATTACTTTTCCCTAAGTTAGTTAAATCTCATGATACGCATTGTGAAACTTGTGTGTTGGCCAAAAGCCATAGACAGTCTTTTAAATTCAATAATACTAGAATGGATTCTATTTTTCTCATTAGACCACTATGATATTTGGGGTCTTGCACCCTCATTAGGTAGTCATGGATTTCGATATTTCTTGCTTTTTGTAGATGATTGCACTCGCATGACTTGGGTAAACTTCTTAAAAAATAAAAGTGAAGTTTTTGATAAGTTCAATCACTTCTACGCCTTTGTACAAACACAATTTCAAAAAAATACCAAAATCTTTCTAAAGGCCTTGTCCTTATACGCTCGAACAAAACGGCGTTGTCGAACGCAAAAACATGATTCTTCTTCAAATGATCGGGGCAATGCTCATTGAATCTAAAGCCCCCAAATATTTTTGGCCCGAAGTAATAGCCAATTCAGTTTATCTTATTAATCGTCTACCCACTAAAGTCGTTAACCTGAAAACTTCTTTCCAACTTTTATCTACCCTAGCCAAAATTTCCTTAGCTCTTACCTTAATTTCTCGTGTGTTAGGTTGCTCTATCTTTGTTCATATCCCCAAACATGAATGGTCAAAACTCTCACCTTGTGCCATTTGTGTATTTGTCGGCTATGGGGTCAACCAAAAAGGTTATCGATGTTATGATCTCAAAACCCATCACGTACACACTACTATGAACTGCAACTTCCTTGAGACATAATATCTCTTCTACCACCACCACCTTAGCATCAAGGGGAGAGTGAAAATAGTGGCCCCCTATGTTGGTTGTCCATGCTAAAATCCAGGTCCGGAAGCGGCTCCAATAGAAAAAGTTGGCAATACCGCTGAGCTAACTCCTGAACCTGATGTACAGTCTAAAGAGCTTAGCGACAATGTTCCTGAATCTTCTCCACTTCTGATACCCAATGTAAGGAATTATGACTCTCCTATCTTTGAATTATCTAACGAAAATGATCAGGAGATGGGTGAGGAGACTACTGAAGTTGATCAAGATACTGAACAGTATGTTCTGCCACCAAGAAATAACAGGGGAATTCATCCTAAAAGATATACCTCAGAGAAGATCGGGCGAAATTTGAGATACTCTATAGCAAACATTGTCATGGTAAATTTATCTGAAATGGCCAAAGCATTTTAGGCAGCTCTATATGAAGATAATGACATCTCTCAAACTGTTGAAGAAGCTATGACATCTAAGCACTGGAGAGCCGCAATGGAAATAGAGATGCATGCTCTGGATAAGAATAACATTTGGGAGAAGTGTGAGTTACCAAGTAGGAAAGAACGGGCAGGATGTCGATGGTTTTTCACTATTAAGCGAAGACCAGATGGATCGATAGAGAATTACAAGGCAAGACTGGTAGCCAAGGGGTATGCTCAAACGTATGGAGTAAATTACTCAGAGACCTTTTCTCCAGTTTCTAAGATGAACACTGAGAGAGTTCTATTTTCGATTGCAGCAAATAAGGAATGGCCCCTTCACCAATTAGACATCACAAATGTTGTTTGGCACGGCGAGTTGGAAAATGAGGTCTATATGGAGGCTCTACCCGATTGTTCGAGTGAATAAGTGTGCAGATTGATGAAAACACTTTACGGCCTAAAGCAATCACTAAGAGCATGGTTTGGAGATTCACAGATGCTATAAAAAATATGGTTTCCAGCAAAGCAACTCTGATCACATTCTATTCTTGAAGAAATGAGATAACCTTGTGACCTGTCTGGTAATCTATGTAGATGACATGCTTATTACAGATAGTGATGTTGATGAAATTGACAAGTTGAAGAAGAATTTGCTTGCCGAATTTGAGATGACAGACTTAGAAACACTAAAGTATTTCCTAGGTATTGAAGTATTGAGATCAGAGAGGGAAATCTTCGACAAATGAAGTATATCTTAGATCTCTTGACAGAAACAGGGTTACTGGAATGCAAGCCAGCTGACACGCCCACTGGTGTGAACCATAGGTTGAAGATTGACAAGGGAGAAGAACTAATTGATCGAGGACGATATCAGTGTCTAGTAGGGAAATTGATTTACCTAGCTCATACCAGACCTGATATAGCATATGGTGTAGGTGTAGTCAGTCAGTTCATGCATCGACCATAGGTTGACCACTTTGAAGTTGTGCTTAGAATTGTGAGATATCTGAAGGGTACTATGGACACGGTGTTCTGTTCGAGAAGAACGGACACTTGAAGATACATGGCTAAATGGATTCGAAATGGGCTGGAAATAAAATAGATAGAAGGTCAACATTTAGATACCTTTGGTGGTGGGAATTTAGTTACTTGGAGAAGTAAGAAACAAAAAGTAGTGGCTCTCTCTAGTGCAGAAGCAGAGTTCAGAGGGATTAAAAATGGCTTGACGGAAGTTTTGTGGTTGCGAAAGCTACTAGTTGATATTGGATTTCCACCATTTGAGACATGTCAGGTATTCTATGACAACAAAGCCGCTATCAGCATATCCCAAAATCCAGTTCAACATGATCGAATCAAACATGTGGAAATAGATCGACATTTTATCAAAGAAAAACTTAGCTGAGATCATGGACCCATTTGTCTGATCTAAGAATTAGCTAGCTGATATTTTGATAAAAGCAGTTAATTTTAGAAGCTTTGTAGAAGTTCTTGGTAAGTTGAGTATCGTCGATCCAATTACTCAACTTGAGGAAGAGTGTTAGTAAAGAAATGATAGATTAACATTTTATAGGGATTTATAGTTATATAGTCTCATGTATATCTCTTCCGTGTATATCCGAATATTAGAACCCTATATAAAGGGTGTGTATTATGATTCTAAAGTGCAATACAAAATATTATCTTCCCGCAAACCTCTTCCAACTATGACTCTCGATACCATTCAACAGTAGACCGTCTTGGGAACCGTATTAGTCATGATGAGAGATTTTCTGTCCCAAGATTTCCCGCAGTAGTCGAGCTCTGCATTCAAGCAAGAGTAGACTTGCCTGAATATCCCACTAAAATAAGAAGAAAACCCATCGTATGCATTGGAAAAATGGAGTTCGTTGATGTTGATGAGAGTGAGTTGCCTAACCCAGACTCAGAAGCTTTAAAGCCAGAAATTGTTGGATCGAGTAGGAATCATTGAGAAGATTGAATTTTGTTTTCATATATCACTTGTATATTTTACATTGGCTATTGATCTCTTTTATAGAAAATGTTTTACATGACTGAGGAAAGAACTAAATAAGGTTACAAATCATATCTTCTTCATCCATGATTTATTTCCTTGTTTTGACACTCCCCCTCAAGTTGAGCACCGGCGTTGCCGATGCTTAACTTGCCCAGAACATCACCGAAGACTTTGGAATTTATTGGCTTTGTTAAGATGTCTGCCAATTGACTCTCTGACTGGACATATGGTAACTCAATTACTCCTTCTTCAATCTTCTCTCTGATAAAGTTCCGATCAACTTCAACATGCTTGGTTCCATCATGTTGAACTGGATTCTCAGCTATACTCACTGCAGCTTTGTTGTCACAAAATAACCGACTGGGTTGAGTAGGAGGAAAGCTAATTTCTGTCAATAATCTGCGTAGCCATAAAATCTCAGTAATACCACTTTCAACTCCTCGAAACTCAGTTTTAGCACTTGATAGGGCTACTATCTTCTACTTTTTGCTTCTCCATGTGACTAAATTATCTCCTACAAATGTCAAATATTATGTTGTAGACCTCATATCCACTGGGTTGCCAAACCATTCTGCATCTGTGTAACCATGAATTTCTAAATCTCTTCTTCTCTCAAGTAATATTTCGTATCCACTGGTTTCTTTCAGATAGCTTACAATTCGGAGTGCAACATCCAAGTGGTCCTCCTGGGGCAGGTGCAAATTGACTTAATACACCTACAACGTATGCAATGTCGGGTCTAGTGTGGGAAAGGTATATTAGTTTCCCAACTAGACATTGATATCTCTCTCGATCTGCCATCTTTGCATCATCCCGGATTTGCAGTCCATGGTTCAGAGGGATATGAGTGTCAGTAGGCTTAAAGTCCAAAAGCCCAGTCTCAGTTAGAAAGTCGAGGATATATTTTTTCTGTCGTAAAAATATTACATTTCTTGATCTCAACACCTCAATCCCGAGGAAATACTTCAAGGCCCGCAGATCTTTCATCTCAAATTCTTGGAATAAATTGCTCCTTAAATTTTCGATCTCCTCCATTTTATCTCCAATGATTATCATATCATCTATATAGATAATGAGGCAGGTTACCTTGTTTCCTCTTCTCTTGATAAATAGTGTGTGGTCAGAGTTACTCTATTTAAATCCATATTTTAGCATTGCACGGTGGAATCTTCCAAATCAAACTATAGGGGATTGCTTCAGTCCATAGAGTGTTTTTCTCAGTCGACACACTTGATTGTCTCCAAAGTCCTTGGTGAATCCTGGGGGAGCTTCCATATACACCTCTTCTTCTTCACTTAATTCTCCATGAAGGAAGCCGTTTGTCACGTCAAATTGATGTAGTGGCCATTCTTTGTTGGCCGCAATGGAAAGTAAGACCCTCACAGTACTCATTTATGCCACCGGTGAGAAGGTTTCATCGTAGTCTATTCCATAGGTTTGGGTGTATCCTTTTGCTACCAATCTGGCTTTATATTTTTCAACAGATCTATCTGGCTTCCTTTTGATAATGAATATCCAACGACATCCAACTGGTCGCTTTCCTCATGGTAGATTGCATTTTTCCCAAGTCTAATTTTTCATTAGGGCACCCATTTCTTTCCCATAGCTTCTTTCCATTGTATGTGTTGCATTGCCTCTTCTACAGAGCATGGAATGTCTTCTTCTTAATAGAGTGCAACTTCAGAGGCTCTTGCCATCTTAGTATGGTTATGATATGCCAGTATCATGGTTGATCTCCACGTCATCCCTATCTCCATTGGGGTCTTCATTACTGGGACTTCCATTTCCCCTGTCATCATTAGCTTCAAATATCGGCATATCACTAAAGTCAGTGTTTCGTACCTCAGGAATCGCAGAGGGAGAAGAATTTGGACTCGTGACACGGGTGCTGGGCTGTACTACAGCGTCTGGTAGGCTTACTGCATGACTTGGAATGGAGGTAGGTAGCCAGCTTAGTGGGTCATCATCTATTCGGTTATTCTCCCCCTGACCACTAAGATGGTGATAGAAACACTCTCCCTCAAGGAAATTGCAGTTCATAGTGGTATAAACATAGCAATTTTTGGGATCATAACAGTGATACCCTTTCTGATTTTTGCCATATCCAAGAAAAACACATTTAACTGCACACGGTGAAAGTCTGGTTTGTTCATGTTTAGGGATATGAACAAAAGCAGAGCATCCAAAAGTCCTAGGGGAAAGAGTGAAAGCGAGAGGTATTTTGACAGAAATGGACAGTATCTGGATGGGTGTTTTAAGATTCAGGATTTTGGTAGGAAGTTTGTTCAAAAGATAGACAGAGGTGGCAAGGACCTCAGGCTAGAAGTGTTTAGGAACACAAGATTCAATGAGAAGTGCCCTAGTCATTTCTAAAAAGATTCGGTTTTTCCTTTCAGCTACCCCGTTTTGTTCAGCTGTGTGAGGGCAAGTAGTCTGATGAACAATGCCTTTTATCAGAGAAGACTTTTTGCATAGATTGGTTAACATACTCCCCCCATTATCCGATCTAACGATTTGAATGGTGTGTTGGTACTGGATTTGAACTAAAGCATAGAAGTGAGTAAATTTTTCAAAAACTTCGTATTTTTGTTTCAAAAAATAAACTCACGTCATTCGACTATAGTCATCAATAAAGAGGAGAAAATATCTAAGACCCTGACAACCAACAACATGTGTTGGACCCCATATATCAGAATGAATAAGAGAAAAATTAGAATCCATGCGAGTATTATTAAGCTTAAACGATTGTCTGTGGCTCTTAGCCAATAAAACAAGTATCACACTAAAAATGTTCAAAATTAGCTAGTTTAGGAAAAAGAATTCTTAAATAACCTATAGACGGGTGCCCTACTCGACGATGCCATAGCCAAGCCTGCCGTTCTGTAAGCCCGTGAGTCAACATCGGAGTCCCTTGTTGAGCAATCTCGTCAACGTAGTACAGTCTATTATTCTCAGTGCCACGCCAAATAATCATCTCCGTCTGGATATCCTGTAATATGCAAAAATTGGGTTGCATTGGTTAGGTACAACTCAACTGTTTAGTAATGTGGCTGATAGATAATAGCTTATGGGATAATGAGGGCACATATAGACAGTTGGTAATTTTTTAAGTAGGGAATATAGTAATAATGTCGGCTCCTTTGACCAGAGGAAGGTCACCATTGGGCATATCTGCACATATGATTTTCGGGAGGCACTGATATAGGAAAAATCAGCAGCATCAAATGATATAGTATCCGTCGCTCTATAGTTAAAAATCCAATGATCATCTTTCTTGTCAGACCCTGTAGTATTACAAGCAGTGAAAATACTGGAAATACTGTCTAGACTTTGAAAATTATTGGAGCAAGGTATAGTGTATGTCAATGAGGGTCATCTCGCACTATTAAGAGAAATATGGGGTCCACTTTGCAAATCTGGTGGGTCAGGAGGTAATAAATGAGGAATGGAGAGGTCATTCCCTGAAATAGGTAAAGTAGAGGGGTTAGTTGGCAATTTAGAGGGAATAAGAGAGGGGTTATCTCTCATAACCCTAGCCGCGTCATTCCCTTCGTCTTCCTTGGGCGTAGTCATTCCTCCTCCTCTCGGTTCTTCTGATCCGCCGGTGCTGCCTGCCAATTTCAAAGTGTCGGTAGTCCGGTCGTTCCCGACCACGGAATCGGCCTTGGTTCCTTTTGTACCATGCTTGCGCCTGATTTTTCTTCATCTCATCCCATCATTCGGGATAACCGATGAGATGGAAGCATTGATCCTCCGTGTGCCTCTTCCCGCCGCAATGGCTGCACACCAATTTATTTTTGTCCTCGTCGCCTCGCCGATTCCACCCACCTCGGTGTTTGTCAGGGTTTGGGATCTGTCCGACGTGACCCTTGGTTGTGAGTCTCGTACCTAACCCATGTCGTGTTTGTTCTTTTACCTCGGAGGTAGCCAAGCGGATAACTTGTGATTGGCGGCCTCCCGTAGGATCATCGCGTATGCATTGGCGGCGGAGAGCAGGGGCTTCCCTTTGAGCACTTTTTTCTTCACTAATTCATACTTGTCGTTGAGTGTTGTGAGGAATTGGTAGAGGCGATGGGTTTGTACCAACCGATTATGGATCTCGATGACCTTGATGTACTGCATAGGGTTTGGCTCGCGTCGATCTATCGACATCCATAGTTCTTATAGCTTATTCCATAATTCTTCTAACGAGTGTTCTCCTTACTTGAGGGTATTAGCCCTTCGGTGTAGGTCGAAGACTTGTAGGGAGTCAGAACTACTCTCGAACTGCGAGTCTGTCCCAGAGTTTCTTGGCTATGAGGTGTTGGGAGACTCCGTTAACTAGGCTGCGATCAATGTTTTTTAAGATCCACAAAAAAACCCAGTGATAGGACGTCTGCCGATTTTTTAACTCTAGTTCGGTATTGGGGGGAGGCGATGGTACTCCAGTAATGTGCAACGTCATGTCTCGCCCCCCAATCTCTCTTTGCATCAGGTCTGTCCAAAGGGGATAATCTCCCCCATTCAATTTGAACCCTACATCGATTGGTTCAATGTACTGGTTGTTGAGGCTGTAAGTTCAGGCTGTTGCACTATCCTTGGCGCAATAATTTTGCAATTTGTCGTGAAATTTCATCTTGAATACTCTCTAGTATTTCAGTGGTTTCACTGTAATATGACATATTGGTTTATTTGGTGCAGGATTGAAAACTTAGTTAGGCCGAGAGGTTTGAGAAAGGTATTCGGCCGAAAGGTTGAGGAAGGTATTTGAGGCTATGATGAAATTTTTCTGAGTCTGATTGGGAATTCAACCTGCTCTGACACCATGTTGGATCGAGTAGGAATCATTGAGAAGATTGAATTTTGTTTTCATATATCACTTGTATATTTTACATTAGCTACGTTAGAAATATGGGAAAAGTTCAAGCCGTTAAACAGGCAGTGCTCTCGCTATTACAACCGAAAGAACAAAACAACAAGGAATAGAACGGAAATTACCGCGACAAATAATAAAACAAACCAAACTTTAAGTCGAGTCGATGAAAGCCCTCTTTCCGCAAGATGAATTACGACCCGACTGGTGCTCTCGGATTGACGTATCGTCCCTAAAGATAAAACGACTTCCTCCTAGCATGTGGAAGCACCTCAAACTCACTAGGCACCGACGAACTAGATAGAGTTTCGAGAATCGAGCAAATGATGCTCCTAAAGAGCTAAGTCATGCGTGAATGACAAAATATGAGTTTCGAGAGAGAGATTGTGTTGTAGTGTTCTATTTTCTCTCAAACCCCCCTATATATAGGCCTAAGGAGGGAATGTGGAAATGCACGATCATCATGACATCTCATAATGACCTTGGCAATTACAACCAACCAAAAGGCCAAAGGTCTCGGTCATGTGAAAGGCCAAAGGCCTTAATTTTCCAACAATCCCCGACATTGGTTAGAACCCTCCAAGCTCAAACCAACTGCACGACAAACCTCCAGAAGAGAATGCAAATGCATGTATGCAGACACTTAGCTCAATTATTGAGAAATAATATTGCATTTGGATCGGTAGCTTGGGGCTTTGAACCTTCCATAGTCAACACCATCGTGCACACCGGCGGCTTGGTGGACGTGATACTTTTAACCAATCCCCCTTGGTGTATACCGAGACAATAATATTGACACAATATTATTTACAAACTTATCAGTTCTCACGTTTATGTTCGTTTCTGGCCATGGAACACCTATTTGGATTCATAAGTAATTTCCAAATTTTGAAGCGGCCCGCACTTCTCACTTATATAGGCGATTCTTTCCCGAGTATCTTGCCATACTCTACCTCCTCGAGGCTTCCAAGAATCATTGAAAGTCAAATACTTAACCTCTTACCATTGAACCATATGATCTCCAATCGTATGGTTGGGTTACCACTATACTCATCTTTTCATTGTGGTTTTTATCCACATTCCTTCTAGAAACTTAAGCATTTAATCACGATTTAACCCTTTGGTTAACGGATCCGCTAGGTTATCTATTGACCTTACGTAGTCAATTGAGATAACGCCACTCGTGATC
>JAYDZE010495442.1:0-15712 GCA_034509125.1 Monilaria moniliformis
TGCGAAAATTGTTAAAGTTATGATATAATCGGCTGATTTTGAAACTTGCGGGATTGACCAGAATTTGACCAAACTTGTTGGTTTTTCCGGCAATTTGCCCAATATTAAATATTACTATGTCATTATAAAGTATACAGAATGAAGTTCAAAATTTAAAAACACGCGCGTACACGCAAACTTTCCCTTCCTTTTGTCGCACTGTCTAGGGATGAACATTCAGTTTTCAATTCGATTTTTCACTCAAACTGAACCGTATTGAAAAATTGAACTTTCTGAAACTACAGACATATTATGCCAAATCATTTCGGATCCAAACCGAACTAAGTTGTCTGGAAAACTAAATCTGAAAAAACGAAATCCGAAAAATATCCAAAAATCCAAAATCCCTAAACAAATTTTTCTAGAACTTAAATAAAAATATATATAAAATATCAACCAACCTATCCAAGCATCCATTACAATTAACCAACACAAATACCACATTATCCAATGCCAAAAAAAAAAGTTTCATCCACCAAGTCCACAACAAATTATAATTAGGCAAATCCATGAATAAAAGTAGTTCCAAATTATAATAAAAATCAAAATTCGCCAAAAAATAAACTAAACTGAACTGAACGAAATCCGAAGAAAACCGAACCAAATTTTAAATTTCTGTTTGATTTGGTTCGAGTCGAATATTCAGATTTTGGATATTTTGCTTACCTCTAATATTCTCCTAGTAAAAAAAAATGTCAAATACACTTGTAAACACGAAGGTTGGATGATTTCAAAACTTACATTGTTGATGAAAATGTGTAAAATATATAATATTAATGACAACCTTTGGGTTAGATAAATGTTACAACCAAATGAATTTTGATCCGTCTCACAATTTATAAATTGACTAAATTGAAAATGGCTCCAAATATCCACATAATTGTATGTGAAATGTAAAGTGGCATGGATATGATACTCTCGAACGGCTTAGCACTAATTTTTGTGATCATATATAATGTATTATTACAGTTCGAACCTATTTGCATCTTCCGATTTCGAAATCGGCACTTATTAAGTCCCCAATAAAATCAAATTAACTTTATCATTAAACAATGTTAAGGGGGAAAAAAAGGCAAGCACAGTCGCCGGATTATAACCTTATTTTTTCTTTTAGCTTTTTTTATTGTAAAGTAAAAATATGCTTTGGATGGCGATGGAGTGTCACTGTCTTTCAGTAGATAGCACCATTTTTTAATAGTTATTTTACATTATTAGAAGCGTTTACAAATTGAAATATCAATACAGTATCTCTTGATTGATTGATTTTGGATAAAAATATCTTCTTATTCATTTTCAGTAACCTGAAATAATATTCTTTTTTTTGTCTATTGTGGAACATGTAATTGCTTCAATTCTATAAAATCGTGATATATAACTATAGACACAATATATATAAAGATCAATTATGCCATGTTATATACATATATAAACATACTTGTGCGTGTGTATGTTGGTAAAATGAAATTAGAGATTCAAAATATAGAGCATGATCAACGTTGTGGAGACACAATCTTCCAACTGTAATTAATTATTGAATGCTTTTGATTACTTTTATTTATTTCAAGTGTAAATACAGTTTGAAATTGTACTTTCGCAGTAACATATTATGCAAATCCTACGAAAATATATTCTGCACAACATGATGCACAGCACTCGCGCCGGAACATAATTTAATAGTTGTTCTGAAATATATAAAAATCGAAACCGATCTGCAAAAAATGTACAAAAGTTTGAAAGAATTCATTTTCTTTTTGTTCTCCATTTATTCTTTAATTTATTTTCTCAACTTCTCATCAGTTCATTAAGTGGTTACTTTATGATATTTTATAATAATCAGTGGCGGAACCAGATCTCAAATAATGGAGCACGATTTTTTTTTTGTATAAATAAAATTATTACTACACAAAAATATGATTCTTATGATCCCATACTAGAAACTTAGGCACAAACTATAGCTATGAAAACAACCAATTAATTTGATTATAATGTGAAAATCAAATATTGTTAAAAAAAATGAGGAACAGTGAGGGCTTCGTTAAAAAACTAATGTGTAAACTCTGCACTTAGGAGAAATCACACAAGAGAAAAAAGAGTGATAATCTAGACCAAGAAACCAAGAGCCTAAGGCCAAGATTTAATTTTATTCCATCCCTTTTTAATTTTTGGTGAGACAAAATTTAGATATTTTTGTGATATTTTTATACATAAGTATAGTTGATCCAAATTGAGGTGGGCATAGCCCCACCATTTATCTATGGCTCCACCACTGGTTATAATTATTGTTTATGTCATAAATTATCTAGCAAGTTGAAAAAATAGCGTGAGTTTTGGGCACGAGTTGCAACTACAGTGCATCTTCAGGTTTGAAGTCGGATGTGGAGTGGAAAAATTACATGAAGTGGAAAATATGTTCTTACATAATTTACAAAATAAATCAGAATATTCATATCAGATTTGGGTTTCTATATTAGAATATTTTCCAAGCCGAAATGTATGCCTTATCTATTTTTATAACTCGTGCTCAAAGTTCAATCCATTAATAATTAAATCTACGTGTTACACGATGGACATAAATCCATATACTCTGTAAAGTGAAATAATTAGCCGTGCTACTATATCTATTTCCTCGATCTATATACATATTACATACCAATATGAAAAGAATCCCATTTACTAAATTTGATTTGTCAATATACTATATCTATATATCTTTAATTCAAGGACAATAGTTGAATATAATATAATATATTATATTTGTATCATTAGATTTATTATATATTGCTCTCTTTTTTCAAGAAAAATTGCACTCATGTTAAAAATACAAAAGTGAAACTACTTTTTGTGTGGTATGATTAGGTTGGATAAGCTTGTAAAAAGTAAGATATAACTTAAAGATATATGTGTTGGTATAAATATTATTTAAAATCTCGTATTATATCAAATTTATAAAAATGTTCTTAACTTTAGAAATATATATTTAAATTTCAAACTATTAATTTTGTATTAAAAATGTTCCTTGTACATTTGTTGTCCTCCTAGATTCTTGACGTGGCTTGTTAAATGCCATTGTGTATTTCTATTTTTATTTTTTAAATTTCATGATATAAATCTGAGTAATTTTGTATTCTAATACTTAAAAGAATTTTTTCATGCTGATTTTGAACGACATCATTTTAAATATATGTTTCTTATATGGTTTAGGACATTTTAATAAAACAGACAATACAATTTTGAATTTAAAATGATATTTATCTCATAATTTTAATACTTGCAGTTAGCCGTATCAAATAATATGCATATTGTACAAGACCTGAATAACAAAAAAGAATACTTTTTAGCCCATCAATTAAATACAGAATGTTTCGTTTTATTTACTAGGAGAGGAAATGTTTTTACTATTTTTAGTTATAAGAAAAGTTTTTAATTAATTCTTCTTTATTTATTTGTCCGTGCGCGTGCGCTCACGCGTGTGATGTGAATGTAATATATATTGATAAGATAAAATCGATTCTGATTATTTCCTAAACTAGTCCATGGAGACACAAAAATAGTAACAGATATAGAGAGATGTGAAAATAAAGAAGGATTATATAGTCTTTTTCACAGCAATGGAAATGCTTCACCCCATTTCTAAAAAGGGGTCCTCCCTTTTTAACATTCCTTTGATCTATATCAATATCCACTATAATAACAACAAAGTATCTAACATCCCACATGCAAAATTATCAACAATAGAATAGCATAATCATATCATTAATTGTTACATCCTACATGGAATAAATAGCAATACTTATACCATCTTTCATTTCTGCACACTTTCCATTGTGGAATACCTATTTTTATTTTAAGAAGAAGATAATGGGTGTTTGTGCGTCAATTGGCTCCATCTCATATACAATAAATAGCTATAGCTGCCATTTACCAATTACCTACCTTGACAAACTGCCAATCACCTACCTTGGCGTTCCGCTGTGCGCTAATCCAACAATGACCCTCATTCTTGGAAACTCGTCTTCGATAAAGTGAAGAAAAGACTGGCAATGTAGAAGGCGAATACACTATCCAAAGCGGGTAGATTAGTTATTCTCAAAGCGGTCCTCAATAACCTCCCCATGTACTATCTCAGCTTCTTTGAAATTCTAAAAAAGTGGCCAGACGTATTATCCAGATGCAGAGAAGAATCTTCTGAGGTAAGGAAGATGAGTCTACATGGGGAAATTTGATTGCTTGGGAAGTTATTTAGAAGCCAACCAATCAAGGGGGACTTGGAGCTTAAGATATCCTCATTAGGAACGCAACACTGTTTTCCAAATGGTGGTGGAAATTTTCAGATAACCAGCGACCTCTGTGGAAGAAAGTGGTGAGTTGGATACATAATACTAGACATATTGATGATCTTCAGAGGATGGGGGATAGAAGCTCTTCTAGCACGTGGGGTCGGATATTGAAAATCTCTAAGTTGAGTAAAGTAGTGCAAGAAGTCACAAAAAATGGGATACATGTGAACGTTGGCAATGGGGCAAGTACTAGATTTTGACTTGATAACTGGACCGGAAATGACAACCTCAAGAGCCTTTTTCCCCAGATTCTTCAGGATCTCTACACACACAGCAAGAGGACCTTATTAAGGACATGGGTGGCTGGAAGTTTAAATGGAGAAGATAAATTTTTGCTTAGGAAGAGGAATTGGTCGACATTCTGTACATTGTCGTGGGCCACACTTCTCTCAGTGAGAGTGAGAGTGAGGTGATGATTTAAATTTTAATATGTCAAACAGTTTCTCTGTTTTTTAATTTTATTTGTAGGTTATTCGTACTTTGGGAAATTAAACAACCAAAATTTATCATGGAAGCTTGGCTTGGAGATGTGTCGCCCCACCACATGCCCAACTCCTGGTTTGGTTTGTCCTAGAGGGCAGACTCAACACAAAAGACAGACTCTTCAGATTTGGATTTCATGGAATTGAAGATGATAACTGCGTTTTCTACAAGGAGGAGCTAGAAACGATGAACAATATTATCCTCGGATGTAAATTCTCCAGCAGCTTGTGGTATTTTTGTTGCAACCATTGGAATCTCGCCTTCCACATGCCCGAGGATCCGGTTACATGCTATCTCACTTGGATGGACACATCGTTTGTCAAATTCGATAAGAAGATTTGGTATTTCCTCTTTTATGTGATTTCGCGGATCATAAACAAAATCATATTCCAAAAAAGATAACTAAATTGGAATGTCGAGAAAAAAAGCATTTTGTGGTGATTAGGTACATGGATTAAAGGATGGTGCCTCGAATTTCTTTTCTACCAAGACAAATATGTGAAGAATTACTAAAAGTCAGGAAGTGGTCAGGAAGTAGTCGAAGAAGCAACACATCACTTGCCGTTGAATTCAAAAGTGATCCTCGCTTCACTTCTGTAATCTCCTAATTTGACTTGTTCTGCTGTTTTTCCCGTTTCCTCTCTACGTAGCTGTTGGGTGTATAGTTTGTTTTTTCTGCTGGTTTCTGGTTTGTTCTAGCTGGCTGGTCGTGTTTTGGACTTGTCGTCCTTGTGGTTGTGTCTTTTGTGGCTACCTTTTTCCGTTGTTTGGACTCTGCTCACCGAACTCTTCGATTTGAGCCTTTTTATGGTACCAAAAAAGAAATCCATCGTCTGCTGCAAATCCTCCAGCGCCAAAATCTGCAGCCCGACGTTCTCCCACTCGAAGAATCCATGGCAACAGAAATCCCAATACTTATCTCAAAATCAAGCAATATTTATTTGGATATATATATATATATATATATATATATATTGATGAGAATATAATTAGCTAAATGGAATTAAGCAAGGTTAATCATGAAATATAGTAAAATGGATCTTGTGCTTGTATGTGGAATTTTATCATAAACTAAAAGAGAAAGAGTTCACTCAGAATTATTATTGCAGACGTGAATCTTAGAAATCTCAGAGATCCACAATAATCTTCAGCAGACGATGGAGGCTACAAGAATCTACTACTATTATTTATTATTTATATAATTATGGGGGCTACAAGAGTTAAATTGTCAGTTTATTATTGTTTTTATTATATTTTTAAATACAAAGCTATTGTAAGTAAAATGGAGATTATGAGTGGAATCACTTCTAAATATTTATGATGGCCCATTTAGAAAAAAGTTACAGGTACACAAAGGTTTAAATTGAACATGGTAGGCATGTGAATATAGACATAAATGTGTCATCCATGTGGAGTAACCCTTTTCCAAAATTTTATTTTTTATCTGGGATTAGCTAATGCACCAACAGCCACCAATTTGATTCTTCCACATTTTATATATCTAGTTTCTTTATTTTTCGCCCTTTTTTCATGTGTTGCGTAATTTCATCTTTTTTCATGACTAGGACAAATGATGATCATAATACTGAAAAAAGTCTCGTATATATGTTATTTCGTAAATGTACATTGTACATAGATACAATTAAATAATATTTGTTATCATATGGTCAAAATGATACCAAACAGAAGGAAATATCTTATATATTCAAGAGATTTGTAAGGAAATAAGAAAACTGAAATGCAATTGAAAACTAATTTTTAGAGCCCACTAAGTGGAATAATATTATTCTACCCAATCAAATGTCGCCACGCATACGCATATATTTTCACAGACACAGTCGTACATATATTATATAAAGAATCGATTGGTTGCGAAATAATTGTGAACACCGCACCGCAGCATTTAGTCGGCTTCGTCATTTTTCTTTTTATAAGTTTTTTATTCTAATATTTTATAAATTATTATCACGACCATCAAATTTATTAATTATACTACAATCTAAATCAATTTATTCTTATATCGATATATTTTGAAGTTAAAAGAAAAATAGGATTTTTTTTATATTATTTTTTGTGTAATTTATGATTCCAATGATCCTAGTATGACTATAGGATAAAAAATATTAAGGTAAATTACATGTCACATTGCTCACTAAAAATGCTATTACAAATGGTAAAAGTTATATTGGTCACAATTATCTTTATCAATATATATATATATATAGGGAAATATTTAAATTAATTATTATAAAGATTATAAATTATTTTCAGCTATTAGTGGTCAAAATTTGCGATGGATGCAACTCTTTCACATGAATATAGACTCGGTTTCGAATCCTAGAGGTCACAATAATTTTATTTTTTTCAGTGCAGTTGATTTTCACTGCGAATGCAATTACTTTATACATTCAATGCGTTCTCACTTTCTCACAATAACAAGGTTTTGATTTTAACATACCCCTATATATATGAATTGATTATACTACAAACCACTCTTAAGATGAGAACATGAAAATACATGTATTTAATGTACAAAGTAATTGAATTTATAATGAAAATTAATTGTCCTGGAAAAAAAATGTGACCCTTCTAGGATTCAAACTCTGGTTTGTATTCATCCAATAAGAGAGATGCATCCATCGTAGATGTTCGTCATCCAATTACTGAAATAGTTCTCATGTTCCCACCCTAAAAACTCATTTTTATCTTGAAAACTACAAATACTAAAAACACTACATTAAACATATAAAGTCATTGTTATCACATTGAAATTAACTTTACCCGAAAAAAATTAAATAAAATAAAATTTTCACCCCTCGTGGGATTTACACCGTGGTACTATATTCATCCAGTAATGAGATGTATCAGCTATAAATTTTCATAATCGAATGATTGAAAATGATTCTTCGTTCTTATTTTAAGTATAAATTTTCATTTGAACCTCTCTCAATATATACATATATGATACTATATGCTCTAGAATTCATGGAGGGGAATATGTCATGTTATGAAAATAGTATATGAAGATTTCAACCTAATATAATAAAGATTGCCATATTGATTTTGTTACTAAACACACTTCTTTAAACATAGCTAATTAAGTTTTGATGTTGAATATGTGACTAGGACGATCAATTGATGTGAACTTTTTTTTTTCCACATCACGATTCAAAGCGACAACTTTTCCACATTAATTAATCTGAATCTATTAAATAGTCGATTCTTTCATTCCTTTATACTTCATGCAAAAGAGTGAAGACAAATAAGAAAATTTTATCTTGTTGTTTTCATCTTAAACAACATAAAAGAACACCCCAAGAGGAAATTTTCTCATTTGTCTTTATTCTTTTTTGCGGAAAATATGAAGGAATAAAAGAATAAGTCGTTTCTTTTAACAAGACAACTTAAATTAATTAGTGTAAAACTACATCGTTTTGGGGCGTACCCAGTGATAGAGCCATAAATAATTTGATGGGAGGCCCAAGTTCAACTAATCTTAAGTTCAAGAAAGTAATAACTATAAAATTTAAAATAACATAAAAAAAAGAAATAACAATTTCGGTAATAACATAATATTGTTTGAATTACATGATATCATCGAAATAAATAAAAAAACGTGATCAACAAGTAGCTTATAAAACCACAATAGCATGAGAAATTTTCTTATATAAAATGAACAATGAAACAAAACTAAATGGCCAGGAAATTTATAGACTAGAAAGAAAAAATAGCAACAAATAATATATTTTTAATTATTATAAATTATCATAGTTATTGTATATCAAACTAACTATATCCTATTATTTTTTATAAAATATTGGGTGCCCATGTGCCCCGGAAGGTCCTACGTGGCTCTGTCACTGGTCGTGATGTAGGAAAAAAAATTACGTCAATAAATTAACCGTTCTAATCACATATTTAGACCCATAAAATAACTTAAGGGCATCTTTATCCCAGCTCCCAAAAAATTAGCCACAATTCAATTTTCAGCTTCCACGTCAATATTTCACTTTTCAGTCACAATACATTTATCACAGCCCCAAAAAATTCAGCTACAATTCTATTTTTATTATTTCATTATTTTTTTTATTATTCTTCAATTTTATATATCTATTTGAATTGAGTTATTTGTAAAATGAAATTAAATGACTGCAAATTCAAAAACTACTTAATTAAAATATGAAATTACTTAATTTAAAATCCTAAATTATATTAATTAAAAATAAAAAATGACATAATTGAAATTCCTAATATTACATAAATAAAAAGTAAAAGTACTTCATGCTCTAAATCAGTTGGAGTGTGCCCAAATTTCTTCGACGAGATCTTGTTGGAGTCGACCGTAAGTTCGTATTTCGCGAATAGAAGCACGTTGACTCAGAAATTCTCGAAATTGAAGCGGTGCACCTTGAGATGGATTCTCGTTGGCTACTCTCGAGCTAGATACGGCTTCGTCGACACCCCAATTAGCCACATCTTCTCCTTCATCCTCGATTATCATGTTATGCATGATAATACATGCATAAATGATGTTGGCGATACATGATTGTTGCCACATACGCGTCGGATCTTTCAGTATGGCCCAACATGCTTGGAGTATACCGAATGCTCGCTCAACATCCTTTCGTGCCGTTTTGTGCTTTTTAGCAAACAATGCTCTCTTCGGATCTGTAGGAGACGTAATCGTTTTTACGAAAACCAGCCACTTTGGATATATGGCATCGACCAAATAGTATCCCATATTGTATCTTCGCCCATTGGCTGGGAATTCGACAGCCGGTGCCCGACCAATGCATACGTCGTTGAAGATTGGTGACTGGTTCAGAACATTAATGTCATTGTTCGAGACGGCCACGCCAAACAATGCATGCCAAATCCATAACCATTGGTCAACAACCGCTTATAGGATTATCATTGGATGTGTGCCTTTATATCCACTAGTGAAGCCCACTCTCCATGCGGACGGACAATTCTTCCACTCCCAATGCATACAGTTGATGCTGCCGAGCATACCGGGAAAGCCTTGACGCCTCTCGTGCATATTCATCAATGCTTGGGCGTCCTGTACTATGGGCCGTCTTAGATACATATCGCAGAAGGCCTCGATGACACCGCGACAAAATTCTTTGAGGCTATCCCTGTCCCTTGCTTATGAAACATGGAGGTAATCGAACATATCCGATGTGGTACCGTATGCCAGTTGGAGAATCACCGACGTGCACTTCAGTATTGTCAAGAGTCTGTGGCAGCCTGCACCGTCGAGACGCTGCTGGAAATACTCGCCACGTCCTGCCAACGTGTTTGCAATGCGCAGGAACAAGGATTTGCTCATGCGAAACCATCGACGGAACAAAGTTGCAACCCATCGTGGCTCGTCGGAGAAATAATCTGCGATGAGGCGTTGATCAGCAATTTCGCTCTCCCGGTGTATGTATGTCCTCGGAGCTGGAGGACGCACAGCTTGAGCCCAGTTAGCTCTCCTCCTATGATGCGACTTCAGTGTCAATTTAATCATCCTATCCATTTCATCCGAATTAGAACTCGAATAATCATAATTTGGATCCATAGAATGAGATGAAAGTAGTGGAAAAAAAATGAGGAAAGTAAGATGAATCTAGTGCATCTTTGGCATTAATGTTGCACCACACAATTCGATCATGTGAATCTGAAACAATAAAAAAAATTAAAGTTGCGGCGGAAATGCACAGAAGGGGGCTGCAAGGTCGCCTGGCCCGGCACTCAGGCGCACCTCGCGCTGATTCTCCAGCTGCGGCAACGTCACCTCTCCTACCATCCCTTCTCTGATGCGGCCACCGTATTTTTTTCTCTATTTGCGGCGCCAATAATGGTGCTCTAAGGTCATAATTCAAATTATGGAGCAAAATTCAGACTATTTAAAATATTTTTAATAGTCGAGGCTATAAAATAAACTTGCTTAAATTTAAAACTATAAACTATAATTAACTCAATAAAATTATTTTTTATGGATCATTGCAAACCTAAAATTATTAAAATTATTTAAAAAAAAAACACTATACATTTGTTAGCCGTGCGTTTCACATGTAAATAACTAGTTACCTATAATTGAGAACAATGTAGCTGAATTGAACAAATAGTTTGATATTCCCCCTAATTGTAGGGGGTGAGCAAAATATCCGAAATCCGAATATCCGAACCGAACCGAACCGAAATTTAAAATTTGGTTCGGTTTTTTCGGATTTCGGTTCGGTTCGGTTTTGATTTTTCACAAATTTCGGTTTTTTGGTTCGGTTCGGTTCGGATATACTAAAAATCGAAAAAACCGAAAAACAGAATTTATATTTAATATTGTATATATATATATATTAATAATATAATCATAACTAAATATATGTATATATATTTATATATGTATATGTATATATTTAATATATCCATATATTTATATTTTTACATATATATATATATATATATATTTCATATATTTACATATATTTTTGGGATTTTTTATATTTTCGGTTTTTCGGTTTTTCTCGATTTTTCGGATAATTTTATGATATTTCGGTATTTTCGTTTCGGATTTCGGTTTATCAGGTTCAGTTTTTCGAATAATTCGGTTCGATTCGGTTTTAATTTTTTAAAAAATTAGGTTTTTCGGTTCGGTTCAGTTTGAGCAAAAAACCGAACCGAAAACCGAATGCTCACCCCTACCTAATTGGAGTTTAATTAAATTTCCATAAATTACCAAGTACATATCGGATAACTTGTCCTTGTAGCTTTAAGTACACTGTACACCTGAAATTGACAATTGAGCCTATATGACCCCCTAACTCTTTCAAGTTTTGGAGTCAATATGTTCATGAGCTCGTACATATATATTGATTTATCTTCTTATCTTTTAACTTCATGAATATGAGTCCCTCGTAAATGCTGCAGTTACTGTACTCTTATTATTGTGTTTAAATTGAATTTTGACAAGCAAGTACTACGCCAATAGCATCGAACGGTCGTCATCGAGGATCAACAACAAAATTTTGTGTATTTTGGTATAATCAACTCTTATGATAAACTCCTAGAGCTTGGTGACAAGTTATTTTTGCATCACGTTCTTTTGATGTCAAATAATTTATTTGCTAAAATCCAGTTAATTTAGCGCCGTTTGTGTCATGTAGGGTTTTTATCATCGAAAATCAAATTATGTGATGTAAATTAATTGTTAAAAGTTTGATAATTGAAATGTAATTGTGAAAATGTCAATAGTTGAAGTATTAAAGTATAATTTTTCCTATTTCTTATATAAAAACTATACCCGTGTACCATTTTTAGCATGCCACTTTCCTGTTATCATTATTTCAATGTTAATTAATTATAAAATTACAATCAACATTGGAAGTCTTGTTAATTATTTAAGAACTCACTAGAATCACGACCTTATATCTCAGAAAACCAAGAATTTTGAGTGTTCAAGTTGAAAAAAAGTGAGATTAGGGCACGGCCAATTGAAATTGTACAAATCTTAGAGTATTTTTAGGATAAAAATTATACTTAGTTACGAGACTATATATATACATGATATTCAAGATTTAGTCCTTGACAACACATCATTCTACTCCACCAGATTTTAATTAATAATATACAAGATTGTGTGATTATAAAGATACACATCATGTGCAGTGTCTTAACTAAGCAATTTAGGTGGCAACAGGGGCCTCCCCATTAATATTAAAAAAAAAGAAAAAATTAAAGAAACTTTAAAAAAATATACAGATAGTGAATTCCTAACTAGCTAGGGAGTTAATACGAGAACATGGGAACATGTGAATTGAAAGGCAAAACCAAGATTGTTACAGGGTGTGATCATAATTGAGATAATTAATAGATATCGGTCTAATTAATTTGTGTAGCTTAATTAGATTAGGCATGGAATTATAAATAAATTACCAACTCCTTCATTCATTATTATCTAGGACGGTCTAGATGTATAGATTGGTTTGTCAAGATTTAGGATGGATTGAACAAAAAAAAAACTTGATTATTGATAGTTAATTAGCTATTAGATAAATTAGCATTGATTTATGGTGGATGATTGCGTGTAGTGACAGTACGGGTTAAAAGGATATATATATATATATATAGGGTCATGTTAGACTAAGAATAGCCCTATGTGGTAGAATTAAGACCAAATCTGGGCCATTGATTTACATCAACCGATGGACGGGATTCTGTTTCGTGAGTCAGCATTATATTTAGATGGAAATAGCATTGTAGGGGTAAAATTGTCCCTTGCTGGTTTGAGCGCAGGAGTTATTCTAGGTAGCTAGTGATATTTTCGGAATTAATGATGTTCGTATCTATCTTCTGATTTGGAGCACGTAATCACAGCCAAAACCGTGCAACAACTGCCATCTCCACGACATTTGTCGATATTCTTTTCGAAAAGGAGTAAATGCGATTCCAGAAGAGCAGCGAAACCACAACTCACTGACCGCCGGCGAATACTGCGTCTTCTTTCTTGCAATTGATAAGGCTGGACTTCTTGGACAAATGCGGCGCTTCTTCATCCCGTCGATCGTCTTCCTCCTCCTGTAAGTTCAGATTTATTTTGTTTGGCTGCCTGCTGTACTATTCATGTTCCGGTGTTTTTGCTTCTGTGTGTCTTAGAACAGCATATCCGTGAGTATTTCGTATGGGTATTCATGTTCGTTGCTTCCATCTGTGTCTGAGGTTGTGATGCCCAGATTGTGCTTGCTTATTCTGCATACCTAGGGTTTTCGCGTGTTCTGTGGAGTTGTGTATTTTCTGACAGTGGGTTTCTGATTTTTCACGGTGTGTATTCCGGCAGCTTGCTGTGATGGTTGGGAAGACATGTAATGCCGTTTTATGCCGTGTGTTGATGCTTTTGCTGAGATGATGTGATATGTTACTGGGTGAAATGCATATATTGTTTTCTGATTCGGAAAAATGCTGCAATTAGGAACTGTTGATGCTGTAATGTTAGCTTGATGATGCTGTTTTATGCCAAATGTGATGCTGTTTTATGCGAATTGTGATGCTATAAACTGTCTTCCATATGCTTGTGAAATACACATACTGTCTGCTTATGCGGAAAAATGCTGCAATGAGGATTTTTTGATGCTGTACTGTTACCTTGATGATGCTGTTATATGCGAATTGTGATGCTGTTTTATGCGAATTGTGATGCTATAAACTGTCTTGGAGATGCTTGTGAAATACACATATCTCATGCTGATGTGAAAAGATGCTGCAATGATGATTTGTTGATGCTGTACTGTTACCTTGTTGATGCTGTTTTATGCAAATTGTGATGCTGTTTTCTGCGAATTGTGCTGCTATAAACTGTCTTCAAGATGCTTGTGTAATGCCATTTCGAATGTTATTATAATGCTAAATTAACATAAATATAAAGCTTTATTGTTTTAAGAATGCGTTTTTTAGTCTGTGTATTGCGTTGATTTATTGTTTATGATGCTGCACTCTATTTATTTTCAATGGTTGTGGTTTATTTGTGTGCTTTATTTGCAGCTGGTAAATGGAAACGTTTAGCGGAGAACGTCGATTATGACAGTGACGTGCCCTTAATAACACTTGTCAAACGCAAGCGATCAACCGGCAATGAAGCCGTAACCAAATCGACGGACCGTAGGTTGATGATAAAAAGGGCGCCAGATTTCTTCGTTCAAATTATGGAGGGTCATAACGAAAGTCAGAAAATGGCGGTAATTGAAATGGGATTCGGGGGTCTGCTCCATTTTGCAATAACGGACATCCCGACCAAACTTGCATATTGGCTGATGTCGAGATTCGACCCAATACAGTGCAGTATTTTACTGGCGCACGGACAATATCTTCACATATCATAGGAGGACGTGCACATTATTTTCGCATTCCCCCGAGGTAGCGAGAGGATGGAGAGAAAAACTAGGCAAGAGAGCCTAAAACTGCTTGATGACCTTGCGGCAGACGGTGGTAAAGGGCGGTGCATGATGCTGCTAAAGTACATCAAGGAGCAGATGGAAAAGGATCCCAATGGTGGAGAATGGTTCAAAAGATGTTTTCTCATATTCATGGAGCACGCTGTTATGGAGGGCACGGCCGATGGGTATGTGAAGCCGAAGATTCTTGACTACATCAACAGTACAGCAGATGTCGGGAAGTGCAATTGGTGCGCATACCTTATTGATGTGCTGGCTCATACATACGACCATTGGAAACACAAACCATCAACTATCTACACGGGGCCAATAGCATTCATCATGGTATGCGCTTTATGACTCTAATATTGCTTTCTGTGATGCTGTGGTTGTAGTTTAATAATGCCTTTTTTAATCTGATTAATGCTGTACATATGGATATAATGCTTTTGTAATTTTTTGTGATGGAGATAACGTGGTTATGAAAGTATGCTATGAGTCATAGTTAAGATTGTCTGCTTAAACAATGGCGTATGAGTGTATGTATGCATGCTTGTTTAAAAATGAGAAATTGTTAAATGTGTAATCATACTATGAATCATGCTTATGAGTAGTTGGTTAAACAATGAATAGGTAACGTATGTTTAATGCTGAATACTGTATTGCATGATGCGATATTGTAGTTTAAATAATGCTTTGTTTTTATAAAATAATAAATTGATAATACAATACCACACATAATCGTTGGCTGCAGGCTTTCTATGCTGATCGGGTGGGGCATAGAAGGAGGACAGTGGTCAGATCATATCCTACAATACGAGGGTAGACTGGGGACATGCTCAAACGAAGACAGGCTGAGGAGCTAAAGTGTGGTGGTTTTGGAAAAGGGTGTATTGAGCCCAGGTACGATGTGCATTCATTGCCAAGTGTGTCTGGTGTGGA
>JAYDZE010495553.1:0-15710 GCA_034509125.1 Monilaria moniliformis
TCTGCTTCTTTGATTTACTGAACCAAATCTGGTTTTGTCTTCTTTCTTGTTTGTCTTGAGGTTTATCTTCCAACATCAAGCTTCAACACGTCGACCCCACCGTACTCGGAGTAGGACCATCCCTTCATTTGAGATGGCACATCCGCACATGGGAAGAAGCCGCCACGGCAGAAGGAGCAGCAGATTGTGAAGCTGCCAAAATTCTGAGAGGGTGGTAAGGAGAAGATGAGGGTCTTTGCGATTTGTCGAGCCTGTTTATGGTGATTTCAGTGGGTGAAAATGGAGTTTGGTGGTGGGAAAGAAGGGGCTTTCTGAGTTGGAAAGTGGTGGAGGGGAGGATTGAATCCATGGCACCAACGGAATTACCAAATCATCATTTTTAACCTCATATTTATATCATCTTAATTTTGGATTTCTCAATATGTGGCATTCATCAGAGGCGCACATTTTTTCCTGTAAATATTTGGGGCTATGAACATTCTAATTTTTCCAATTTAATGTATTTAAACGTATTTCTCAATGGAAAGAAATAAGAAGCTTTTTAATAGAAAAACCGTACAAATTCATTCTTTTTATTTCTTCTTCTTTTGAGTTGAGCAATTTTCATCTAAAACATGGCAACGTACTGAACATTTATACACTTTCATCACGAATAATCAATGGAATGAGATAAAAGTTAACTACAACTTTTAGAGAACAACCTTCTACGGGAATGCCTTGCGGTTTTTCTCCTGACTGCCCATCTCTCTTTGATGTTATACACAAGACCTTGTTGAGTTTTGGTAGTTTTTTCATCATCTCCATTGCCGGAAGATTGCCTGATTCTGGCGGATTCAGCAAGCAAATCGGTGATCAACATTTCAGTGGTCTTTGTAGTGATTCCTCTGAGGTACCAGGAAATGGGTGGGGGAGGAACTATGGCTGGTTGTATCAGCTGCTCTAGCTTCAACCTAGATGCGATTCTTCCTCTGCTGTTGCTGCAAGCAACGTACTCCGCCACAGAATTGGGTTTCAAGGGATGGCAAAGCTCTTCATCCACAAATAAAGGTTCCATTTTCCAGCTACCTTCAAATTTTTCCATGAATCCTGATTTTATCTGTTTGTACTTCATCTGATAGACAGGGAGAAAACCGAGTAGAAGTGATCACATATCGAGACTAACAAGTGTATTTTGAGAAGGGATGCAGCTACAAAAGATGCAACCCTAGATCATAGACACACCGCTAATAACTGATGTTTTGAAAAGAAAAATATAGGGCTAAAATACATCTATCGAGGAAATGATCCTGTCCTTACAGAATGATCTTCTCTGTTTTGGTCGACTAAAACATGAACAGAGATCGTTCCTGACCACCAAAGGAATCTCCAAATTGCTGCTTGCTCCAATTCCACGACCTGCCTTAATCCTTCATCCACCAATACCTTTCTAGAAATTACTTCCTGAATACATCCAAGAAGAAGTTATAGTGAGACTGGTTGACAGAATAATTCCGAAGAAATGATAGAGAATTTTGGAGATCGTTATTTC
This sequence comes from Monilaria moniliformis, assembly GCA_034509125.1. NCBI lineage: Eukaryota > Viridiplantae > Streptophyta > Magnoliopsida > Caryophyllales > Aizoaceae > Monilaria > Monilaria moniliformis. Next base: position 1,529 of record JAYDZE010495553.1, read on the forward strand.
CCTAACTTTGCTATCATACTTGCCAATTCTTACCTTGATGTTTTTGAATACTCTCTTATTGTCAGGGTCTGTCACAATGTTATATACAGCATCTGGAGGCAACCCAACATCAACGCTCAAACTAAGGCACGAAAGAGAACCTTTAGGGATGGTTACCTGCACATTGTTGAAAAAATTCAAACCGCAAAATTCAAGAAAGTACATATAAATCAAAGATCAGTAGAACAGGTGATTCCTATCTTTTTCCTTCAATCCATATAGTTAATGACAGGAACTATATAGGCTTGCATATGTACTCTAACAACACGAACATTAAACCATATTGTAATGACACGGGGATTCAATCTCTGTGGAAAATGTCAAACTTTTGTCACCTTTATATATGGAGAACGGTCCACCCACTCTGGATTGTGTTTCCATGCTTCCATTTGCCTTTCTAAACTCAAACTTGTGGTAAACATCTCTTTGTTGTTTCTGGCAGGTAACTCAGAGGATCTGAAATGGTCATTCTTCTTCAATGTTTTAAAACTGAACTGCTGCATCAAAGACAATGTGCATAAAGTCAAATCAAGGACTGAACTTCCATTCTTCAAGTTAAAATGAGGGCAGTGACCCACCTTAACATACTCACCCACATTCTTCGGGAAGTATGAGGTGAAATCACGTAATCTTTCAGCCAGCAAATTAAGATGTTCATTAGCCTTTTCTTCGCTTTGATTTTCAGTGCTCAATGCAGTAGTTTGAACCTGACCCATCTAAATCTGTGTAATTGTCATATTTAAGCCATTTATGGTGTAGAAACAGAACAGTGAAGAACAATGACGCTAATCCAGGTATCCAGTATCTAATATTAGACTAGCTGATAGAGAAAAGAAGCAACGAAAGCAATCGAACGCTTTTTCCAGAAAAGGAAAATTGATTTGAAGTGGAATAATTGAAACAGCAACAGATAATCCTTCAAGGAAGGCCCTTTTTCCTTCACGGAAAGCCATCGGCAAAGCCGTTCAATACAAAATATTTCAATAAAATCGTCCCCTTCAAACCTCCAGGGACTATTGATAATAAAGGAATTCAATGATAGTTATAATAATAAAAACTGCATTACTCCCACTACTCCACTACCAAGTAATCACTAGCAGACACAATGCCATCACAGTTAATGCAATTCTTAATTGATCCTGTAATTCCCCTAACTGCAAATGACATTGCAGAGAAACATTGAAAAATGCCTGAGGATTCAAGGTCAGTACAACTTATTGTCCAACCATTAAAACGAGATACTTAAAGTATCATAACACTACCTATATAAATAAATCACTTATTCTGATGTGTTTACTCAATCATCACGATTCTTTTATGGCATAAATGGAGTGGAATTCTGGATTCCATCCACTAGACTCAATGATTGGATTTGGAGCATAAATGAAAAGAAAATATTCTAATACAAATTTGTTCGAGTAATTTAAGATTTAAACCTTTGCAGCCCAAACCTTTCGATGAGAGAGACATATACAGGAAGATTTTTAAGATTGCGGAAACATGGTACCACAGTGGCTAAACGGTTGTTTTACAAAAGTAAAAACTTGATTCAAGAATCCATTACGCCACTTATCTACATAACAAGGGCATGTCATTAACTTCAAGATGGAAAATTCAACTTCAGAATAATTGGGGAAAGCAAGGCTTTACTATAACAGTCTTCAAAGAACTCCAAAATTACAAAAAGGAGCAGGCTTTATAAAAGTTCATACCGAAGAAATAACTAATTGAAATAAAGTAATAAACCCAACGGAAAAAACTGCATCAGCAAAATCAAGCCGTCTCAGCTAAAATTCATCAAAGAATGCACATATTCAGGATGTAATTATGTACCCTAAATGATAGATCCTTACAGTTATAGAAATTAAGCCGAGGGAATGTCGATCACCTTCAACAATCTACTCCAAGAATCCCAAAAAGCGAGCTGAAGATTGGCTATACTGTATTTATTGAAAGTGAGATTCCTGCTGTTTCAGTTGAGCTTTCTTTCCAAAATAACAAATTCAATTTTGGTAACAGCGTGATGGGGTCAAAGAAGTTTTTGAGAAATCAACATGTGTCGCCTGATATGAGAATGCTGTGCGATTTTCTCTCTTCTTCCGTATCATTTCTCATCCATTTTTCCTTTATTTATTTATTGATTTTTTATTTTGAAGTGGAAAAACATTTTTGTCCTTATGCTAGTTTAAGGCCCAATAGAGATTTAGCATTGGATTAACGAGGTAAGCCCATTAAACTAAAATCTTTGCATTATTGAATTTTTTAAAGGCCTATTAGTTACGCAAATATGTCTTAAACCATTGAATTACTATGCATTTTTACATGTAAGGTGGAATGCAATTTTATAATGGATTTGTTTTTTATTCTGGGGAGGGGAAGCCTTGTACCTTGCTGCTAAGCCTGCATTGCTAATTGGATGTCTCCTTATGTATATAAGTTTCAAAAATTTAATTTTTTATTATAAATGTTAATCATGATACATTGTATAATAATAAAAAATTATCTTATAATAAATTTTATTAAAATAGTGAAATTATTAGTGAGATGAATTGACCTTTTATTTAACAAGTTTCATTATCTCACATTGGCGTTAAATGATACAAAGTGACAACAAATTGTAGTTAACTATTTCTAGCTAGAAGTACCTAATATCATATGCCTTGTTCCCATAGTCACTCCCACTCTTCCCATTCTCATCAAAAAAATCAAACAAGAAAAGCTCAACCCAACACCCGGCCTCTTCGGAACCCCAACATCACCCAACGCCCGCCTCACCACGTTCCCATTATAAGCCAAGGCATTATCGGCAGCGCCGCCTTCTCGTCGCCACCCGTCGGCCACCCCGTCTCAGTCACCACGACCGGGTTCCCCTGGAACCCCTCCCTCTCCATGCCTCCATGGCGTAGACGAACGCATCAACCGCTACATCAAACATGTTAGTGAGGCCAAGCCTCCATCCATCTCAACCTTGGACGACCTAAAAGTAGCATACTCCAACGATCATTATTAACGTAGATAATAAATTAAGGGGTAAACGTTGACCATCAATGGCGATCCAGTATCACGCAGGACTGCAGGAGAGGGATCAAAACCGGTTTAACATCGGGATGGAAACCGCCGGTTGAAAGAGGGTAAGAATTAGCTAGAATTGTTGCTGCGTGAGACGACAAAATCCTAATTTTATCGCTTAGCCCAAATATTTGAAGAGCTTGGTGCAGGTTGAGGATTGCGGGCACGACAAAAGGAGTGTAGAATGGATCTTTCTGTAAAACCTCGTTGCCGACGGCTAGGTATCGTAGTTGAGTAGGTGTGATGTGTGAGAAAATGTTGGATTGGAGCCAATCGGGGAGGTGGCGACGGTGGCATTGGCTAGTGTAGGGAGGATTTCATTGGGGACGCCTATCGTGAGCTCGACTCCGGTGCCGGAGAAGGGGGCTAGGGCGGCGGGGTCCGGGTTGAAGAGTCGAGTTTTTGATATTCCGTTGGAGTTGAGGAGGCTGATCACGGTGGCCGGCGGCGGCAGGTTGGTGGCCACTCTGCCGTAGCAGACGCCGACTGATGCGGCCCCTGCAAGTGCGAGTGAAGAACGAGTGTTAGTCCATCTAAATTAATGATGGTAAAACTATTACGAATTAAAGCACGAAGGAATACAATTACAAGAAATAAGGTGCCTTTTTGTAATAAAAATTATTCCTAATCGAGCCCTTATTAGGATTATGCCGAAATTGACTAAGACACCTCTACTAATAAAACAGACCGAAAAATTTCGGGCTCCACAACTCAATAGAAGCTTTCTGTGGAAATTAAAGTGGTGTTTGATGCAAACCTGTGTTAGCAGGGATGAGAGAGAGGAGAGAGATAATTAGGAGGATGCTGTGAGTGATTCACATTCTCTTCAATTGTTGCTTGCGTGATTTTATCGTTCTATATGGAGTTGTTATTGTGATGTTTAATTTGGTTTGATTCTGGTCTAATTTTAGCTTTATGTGATGGTGTTTATTAAGATTGATGAGCTGCATTCTTAATTTCATCATCTTCATGAGTTGGTACAACTTTTTTAATGTATCTCAAAATGCAGTTGAAAGATTGAGCTGTCCTTAATTACCCACTAATTTCAACTCCGTATATAATCAATACGACGATCTTTGTAGTTTAATGATATTGGCGATCCTTGCAGCTCAATAATATTAGTCCCTCCGTTTTAAATGGGTAACTATAAAAAAATCCACAATCATAATTTTACCATTTTAATGTTTTAGTAGAAAGATTTTTTGAAAAAAATCTAAAATAATTTGTATATATATGACTTGTCAAACATGAGTTAAGATTTGAATTTAATTACTTTCAAGATGTGAACAAAATTACAAATAAATAACTAAATCTTAAGTTATTAAAATGGTCGCTTAATTTGGGTGTAGAGGGTTGGATAGAGAAGAAACATGGTAGATGATCTCGAGGAGGTTGGGGAGGTGCAATAGGCATGTTGTGTAATTGTGTTCAGACTTCAGACCAAAAAACAGTTGTTTCAGCCATAAAGCAGCGACCATTCACTAACATTCCATCTTTTGAAACACAAGGCTTACTCACTGCCTCCCCTCTGCATCTAATATTCTCTTCTTTATATTCACTTCAGCTTTATCTTTGGGTTTTCAGTATTCTCCTCATATTTCGTTCATTATAAACAAACACTATATCTTTATTTGGCCCTCCAAATTCATTAAACCACTAATCCCTGTCTGACGGACACAGTTCCACTAATCATAACAATTAAACTCGTATCTAACTAAAGGAAACGCCTATAATAATCATGTCATCTTATGAGAAGTCCATGAATATATAAATTTTATAAGATTAAAATGTAGTAACAAATGTTGGTGGAAGTCTAAGCAATAAGTAGTTTGATGGTGGAAACAAGAATCGCCAAAAGCGTGGTATGTTTCCAGTAGATTAGCAAAATCGTTTAGCACTTTTGAATCATTATTGAGCTCCGGCCCAAATCATCATAATTCAGACTTTTCAGATAAGAATTTGAAGAATTAAAAAAGGGAAAAATGTTAAAATACCACCTAAAATATATACCGCAAATAAAATACACTTTTAAGTGTCAATTTATGTCAAATACGACATTCTTGTCTCAAAATCCAGTCACATAACCCAACCAACTGACGGGATTCTTACGGCCGTTTGAGAAATATGCTTTTTTTCTTCTTCTTTTCTCGGTATCTCGACCTCTAAACTCCATAATTCATCACAAAATCCTCTCATCTAAAATTTCTTGGGAGTGATTTCTTGCGAACAATTTCTTCACATACAATGGCGGTCATAGGCGGTTACAGTAAGAACGGGGAAGGGGCTTAAGCCCTTATAAAAAAAATTCATTCTTTTTTTCTACTTTAAGTTTGTGAAAATTATTGAAAAGTTTCTTTACCGAGTTGATGCCTCGAAGACCGAAAGCCGAAACTTAGATGATTCAGCCCCTACCAATATTTTTTTCTGTGTTCGCCACTGATGGCGGAGATCCTTTAAACGACGACATGTTAGTATGTCTCTCTTTTTTTTTCTTTTTCTTTTTTTCAGGTCCGGCAACTATTTAAGTTCCAAAGAGTGAAAATATTTTGAAAATTTGGGGGATAATAAATTTGCTTTGCTTCAATTAGTAAATAGGGATTATTTTAACCGGAGAGAGAGAGTCATATCACACTTTCCCTGGTCTTTAACCAGAGCAATTACGCATTTCTTTCTACCGTCAACGAACTTCCACAACTCTTTCTCTGCCTTGACCGTGTAGCGATCACTCGCCACCGCCCTATCAAACGTTCATTCCAATCCAGCCGCCCGGCCATGATCATCGACCTGCACTCTTCGTTACTCAAATCGGCGAACCGATTCGGCCCCACTTTGTACTAGCGGTCGACGAAGTTGTCCTCGTCGATAAACCTCAAGTTATACTTGAAAATCTCGAAGTACTTGCCATTCTCGTCGATGGCGTTGTATGACTTACCGTGCTTCGCAAGCTAAGATGGACATGTCGAGGGGGGAAATGACAGATAAGGTGAGTTTGAGAGGAGAAGCCATTGTTGGAGATGGGATGGATGAGAAATGGGGCTGCTCCGCGGATTCTTCTAGGGGGTTGGAGAGGAGAAAATGATAAGAAATTATGGGGATGGAGTGGATTAATTTCGGGGGAATGAGGTGAAATTATTGGAATTGCAGAGAAAATTCAATAGGTTTTGATTGATATAAGAGATAAGGTAACTTTTTATGGGCATATATACTGGTAGGATCCACCAAAAGAGTAAAATATATATATATATATATATATTTTTTTTTTTTCCAAACGTCCGTCCATTTCCGTTAGTGTGCAGGATTATTTGACTGAATTCTGAGTCAAAAATATCGTATTCCCTATATACGTGGGATATTTGAAACTTTTCCCAATTAAAAATGAAAATCGATCCATATAGTGATAAATGATTGACGTTCATCATAAGAATGGATAAAATCACTTATCGATCAGTTAATTAAACATGGCAAATCTCCCCATTATTGCATTATTGATCAGAAGAATTAGTCTAATAACTAAATAGATCATTACAGCTTACGCAACGAAGTGAGCTGCGGCTGCAGAATCGGTCGGGAATGGGGCGGGAATACGCGCGATGGGCGCGGCACGGTGGAGCAAAGCAGTTGCGTTGCAGCAGAGCAGGAGCCGCAGCGGCCGCGATTTTTTTTTTATAGCTTTTTCTCATCTATAAATACCCACATTCATTCATTATTCATTCAGCCTACATTTCAAATCTCATTACAATTCATTCTCAATCTTAACTCTTCCAATTTCTATTGTTCCAATATATCCAAACAATCTCAACTCTTCCAATTTCAATCTCGATCCAAATTTGCAATATAGTTTTTTACAATTTTGTCAGCAAAAGGATTGAGATCCATATAATCTGGCGACTTGGAATAAGGCGCTAGATAATTCCCATTTTTTTTGCTCACGAGAAAGTCTACTCAATTTCTCAGAGATCCACGTCGTTGACTATGAAGTCGGCAATATGGAACCATCCCCTCCGCTGCAACCGTCCCATTCGGCGAAAAGGAAATAGAAGAAGAGTTCTTCCACTGTGACTGAAGGTGCAATAAGTACTCGTTGGAGGAGTCGAAGTTAGTGGCGCGCATATTTATCGACGTCTCCGAAGACCCGCTAGTCGACAATCAACAAAGGGTTCGAATTTTTTGGGAGAGAGTCGCAGAAAAGTACAACGAGCAGAAACTAGAATGGGCACATTAGCGGGATTACGACCATCTTCGCAAGTATTAGGTTCGGGTGCAGAAGGACGTCTCCAAATTCGCAAGCTACGTCAACAATTTACAAAAGGTATGGATGAGCGGCCATAATTGGGATGATATTCGACAACAAGCAAATGGTGTCTTCTACAACGATGAAATGAAGACAGTTCAAGTACAAGAGATGTTGGCAAATTTTCGGAACAAACTCGAAGTTTTCTGGTGGTTCCGAGTCTTCTATTGGCCCGATAAAAATGAAGTTATCCGCCTCCGGTCAATACTCAACCAGTGGGGACGCCAATGCCATCGATTTGAATGTCGCGTTGGAAGAGAATCAGCATTTTGAGTCAGCAACGGAGAGTCGTCCCATGGTCACAAAGCGGCAAAGAGGAATGTGACTACTCTCAAAAAATGGAGAAGATCAGTGACACATTATTGATCAAGCAATATGCAAATCTGCTTGACAAAGACATAACGACAATGTATGAGGCCAGAAGACAACAAATACTTGCATGCATAAGGATCATAGAATTTTAATTAAATAATTCTAGAATTTTAATTATGTAAATTTTGATATTTTAATTATGAAATTTTTTCGATCTTTTAATTGAGTAATTAAAATTTTTAATAACTTATTTTCATTTTATAAATATATCAATTTAAATATTATATATATGTATGTATATATATATATATATATATATATATATATATATATCAAAAAGTTGATAGTAAAAAAATGATAAATTGAAAAAAGTGAAATTGTGACAAAAATTATATGACTGGTTTATAAATATTGTGGTTGAAATTTAAAATTATAACATGACAATTGAAAATTAAGATTGCGATTTAATTTTTTAGACTAAGTCGTGGATAAAATTAATGATTACTTTATTTGTGTAGGTTGATGGATCTAAAGTGGGATCTGTAATAAGATTTATTGATGGATATAATAATATTTCTTTTTTCATTCACCGAGGCAGATACAGTGACAATGTGTGACATGGTGACTATAGAATATTAATATTGTTTAGTAATCATTGCACGCCATCGAGCCCTACCCTCACAAAAGCAAAACAACAAACATAACAAAACAAATAAAGCATTGCATAGTTTATCGGGGAACTCCACATGATATGTTTGTATATGGAGTGTCACGATTCTTCAAATTCTATCACGTATTTGTTTCCTTTTCTAGATCAAGATATTAGATATTATTCCATGAAGATTGATCAATACCGTCGCAGAAGAAAACAAAAATATTTCAAATACGTTCTTTTGGAGATGAGCTAGTGTTAGACTAATATCTTTGAGTAAATATGTTTAAATTTGAGTATTACCAAATATATATTTTACGATTTTTTATGAAACTAAGATGTAAATGAGATTGTCTTACTACCACAAATATATTTCCATTTTAATCAAACTTTAAAACATAAATGGTTTCATTAACAAATATATTTTCATATATGGTGACCTCACTTAAATGTATACTAGTTTAACAGTCATTTAAGATTATGTGCCCATACTTGTTTCTAGATTCATTATATAGTTTTGTAAAAGATAAGTATAATGCGTATTAGGTAATATTTTCCGTTTATTCATAGCTAATAAATTTTTAAGTCGAACACACTTTGAGAAAAAGCTCCACTAGCTCAACTCAAGGCCTGGGGAAAGGAAGTTCATAATACCGAGTTTGTTTTATCTTAATAGTAATATTTTAATAACTCTCATTAATACATCAAATTATGTATAATAATAATAATAATAGTAATATTGTACCCCATATATACAAAAACACAAGCAAAAAGTAGGAATATGTGAAAGATGCTTTAACAATGGGAAAACTTGGACTCTATACACATTGATGAAAGCAACAGCGATGTGTCAATTTCCAACAATTGTTGAAACCAACAAAAAAGTAAAAGCACTCGCAAAATGTTCCTCCCATAGATTATTGTGATGATTTATAGGAGCCAAAATCTTTCTTTCTCTCCTCACTAAGCTACAATAGTAATCACACCCACAGAAAAAAGAGACACCTAGAATATATCTTTAGTTGTCTCTCCCTTTATTAAAGAAAAGCCTTTCCTCTTTGAATTCAAACTTCCCCTCTCATTACAACCTAAACCTCTTGCATAAAACCATCTCCTCACTCCACTACATTCTTGTTCCACTCCTCTCTCTCTCTCCCCCATTTATTTTCACTACAAGAACCACAATTCCTTGTTTCTTTTTCTTGTTTCTATCAAAGCAGATCAAAATTTAGGAAAATGTCACAACCAATTGATGCATATCCAAATCCCGAGATGAATAATCAACCCAGCCCCTCTCGCTCCAACGGCTCATTTGGGCCAGTTTTCGCGGTGTTGGCGGTGATCGTGGTGATATCGGCGGTAGCGTGCGTGCTGGGACGGCTGTGCAGTAAACGGAGCCACCGCACGAAGAAGGCGGCGCACGGCCACCCAGCCAAGGGGAGCAAGCAGAGCCAGGGGCTCCCTAAAGAGTGGGAGTCTAAGCAGAAACCAAACTTCAATGTGAGAGATGTCGATATTGAATTCGGATTCGATAAGAGAATGCCGCCTAAAAATGGAGGAGGGAATCCAAAGCCGCCGCATCAAAATGGAGGAGGGAAGCCGAAGCTGCCACACCAAAATGGCGGACATAATAAACCAGTAGATATCAGATTTTCAAACAATGTTTAATTGCAAATTTGATAGTGGTTGCGTGCATGGGGGTATACGTTTAGTGGTGGCGGCGGTAGTATTAGTACTAGTTTTTATTATTTGGTTTTAATTTTATGCCAAAATCTCATGGTTCAGTTGTCGCTTAATTAGTTTTGTAGTATTTGTGCAAGTTGTGGACCGATCTCCAAAGAATGGTCAAAGTGTAATGACTTGATATGAAGGGTGTTAAGGAATTACTTTGCACTGTTATTTATGTATTGAGGGAAAAAAAAGTCATTTTAGAATCGGGATCACTTAATTAGAATATTTTTATTTTGGCCTTTTGATAAAAAGTAAAATTTGTTTACCTACATGATTTTCTCCTTTTTTTTTTCCCTTAAAAAGGACAAAAACTACATGATTGATGGTAAGTGGTAACAAAAAAAACTACATGATTGATGAGGCCCATGTCTTTTGGGCCCCGAATCAGCTACTACGTTTGGAAAACTCTAGCAATTTGTAGTCCTTAAAATTGAATAAATAAGATAAATTATTTTGCAAGGGCAAAAATCGATAATGCAAATCAAAGTGGAGTGACCGAAAAGGAATTATTGTTATCATTGTTATCATGGGATATATGAAAACAACAGCAAACAACCAATTTCAGAAGTGTATATTATGTAATGGAAACTGAATTCTGAAAGTTGGAATGGGGTTTCACCAATTAAACCAACCACCTTTTTGTCAAAAATAAAATACAATATACAAATTATTTAATCCAACACCAGCAAGCAACGCTCCAATTTTTCATACATGATACAAAAGCAATCTCGTGCCGTTTAAGTACCTAAACATGCACAAACTTTGATCAACTTCTTTAATAATTTGTTCAATTAATTAAACTTTTTGGGCCCATCATATTCTCTTTTCCAGTGTCTATCCGCCACGTCAATAAAAAAATAAAAATAAAAAGGGAAGGAATTTGTGAGCGCCGCCGCCGCCGTGACTGCCGCTTTCTTTCTCTTGTTTTTTATTTCTCCCATCTCTCTCTCACTAATTCTCTGTAGTTGATATTTTTGTTCCAACTCTTTAGTTGGTATACAAAATACATCAAAGCAATGTTTAAACAAAAGAAATGCACCACTAGTTTAGTACCTTCACTAATATACGCTTTCGGCAGTAGTGGACTCATTGTTGGTAACGCCGCTTGGCGGAAGCAGAAAATTTTAATGTTAGAAGGTTATCGTTCCAATTTGATTCTTGGGTAAATTTGATTTTTGATGAGGCTGAGACTTGAGAGAGAGAGGGAGAGAGAGGTGGTTTTTGTTGTTGTTGTTGATGTTTTTAGAATTTGCATGTCAATTTTGAAGTGTCATGTGACTGCTATGTGGGTGGGCTTTAAGGTTTGTGTGAAATTTCAATAAAAATAGTAAATCCGTATATTTAGAAATAAAAATAAGTTTATGTGTAAAATAATAAATGATTAATATTTTGTATCTTTTGAAGGCAACTGATTCTATAAAAAATTATAGTAAAAAACAAATGAGCTTGGCACTCGAAAAACAAATATTGATCAAATAGTGGTAATATTTAGTTTGAAATGTGTCCTTGTGCTTCATCACCATCGCTCTGTAATGGAGATTGCAGAATACTTAAAAATAAAAGATGCATCGAGATTGCAATATTAGAAAGATCCCACTTCAGCTGATAATAATCTATTAAATATACAAAAATAAAAATAAAAATTGAATGTGCTTTGCGTATTATGAATAACGGACACAGATTTTGAGTTACTTAACCCAGAAAATTTAGTATAATCAAATTCATTAAATTTATCTTTATCCAAACCATAGTTTATAGTAAACTTTAAGACCATAATCACATAACCAACAGACATCTATAAATGTTAATTTCACAGCCAACCACCGAGATCCAAAGACCACATTTTTTTATATTTTTATAATTAAAGAGTAGTTTAAGTCTCCCTTTGTTAGTCTAGATAAGATTGGGCAAGATAGTTAAATCGTGATATAATTTTTTATAAAAATCAAGATAAGTATCAAATTAATAATTAGTAGTGTTGTTTGATGGTAAGATAGAAATTAAGATAAAAATAAATGGATATTTGATTAACTAGATTATATTATAGATAAAATGTAAAATTATATTTTTATCCTTTTAAAAATATCTATCTATTTAATTTTAATAATACAATATTATGTGATTATTAAATTATTAAATTAAATTACTAATTTATTAATTAATAGCAACATTAACTAAATTAATCATTTATTTATTAAGGTATGATTAGCTAAATCAATTGATAGATCAAATTATTTTAATGATTAGTATATACATAATTTTAATGACATTTTGTCCCGATAAAAATTCGGAAGACTTACATTAATTGATTTTAACTAGTACTTGTTTAATTACTAAATTATGAATTAAATTAAAATAAATTAATTAATTCATTAATTAACTCACCCCTACACCCCTTCACATTCGGTCCTTCACCATCCACAGCTTTCACCTTCACCCATCCCACCCCCTTCCCTTTCACCTTCACCAACCTCCGCCTTCCCCCGTCAAAAACTTAGCCTCTTACTACATGCAAGTTACAACACTTAATGCTTTATAGAGAATGAATAAAGACTTAGTCTTTTGAGTGTTACTATATAGATTTTTATTGAACCAAGTTCTTGAGGTCTCCAATTATCATAGTTGGGTTACTACTATAGGCATCATTAAGATGAATTTCAATCTCATTCTCTCTATCAATTTGAACATATGATCTCGATTTAACCTTTTGGTTAATGGATTTACTATCTATTGGCCTAACATAATCAATAGATATAGCCTCATTTTGTGTCTTCGACGTATATGTTCGGGACTTACCATTGTACACATAATTCAACGCCCTACCAATAGCCACTTGGTTATCACAATGGATCATCACTGACGACACGTGATTACTCCAATTTACCCTAACTCCATTCCACTGTCAAAAATCACCATTCTGTTTCTCGCGCACACACTAATCAATGTCTCATAACTATAGAGCTCCGAGATGCATGCTTCAATTTCACCTTTGTCCACCTCCAATCCGCTGCATTCCACTCACAAGCCATATTCGAGCTCCCGACTGTGCGGCCTTTGGGGAGAGGCGTTTGGATCTTACTCGCCGTCGCAATTCCAGAATCGCGGCTTCAGAGTTGTCTCAAGGTCAGTCAGATCCATTCTCTTCGATGGTTCGCTTCTTTTCTGCTACTTCACAGTTTTCTCTCCACGACGGTTCCCAACTTTGGTTAGATTTTTGGTTCGTTTTTTTCTAATTTGGTTCGATTGGGTTTTGGAAGCTTTGATTTGCTACTTTATTCAAAGTTTTCTTTTTTAGCATGAGATACTGAGATACTAAAGAGGGTTGGGAAGCTTCTTTATTATTGAAATTGGGAACCGAATTCTGTTGGATATAAAGAATTTTTTTCATTTCTCTTTTGTGTAAGTTGGAGTTCTTGGCGTAAATTATGTGCTTGAGCTAAAGATAGTGTTTAGTTGGTGGGTGATATGGGATGTTAGTTTCTCAATTGCATTTCTTGTGTTTGAAATAATTATATGAGAAAAAAATTGGACGCTGATGGTGCTGATTTTTTTCTTCATTTGTAGTTAAATAGAATTTGAGTTAATATTTTTCATGGGACATGAGATTTGGCCTCACTATCTTCGTGAAATAAGACTTAATTTGTTCGTAGTTTCTTGGCGTTTACTACATTGGAGGAGTAAGGGGATAGAAAATTGAGTTTGTTTCATGTATTGAAATTTTAGAGGGAATTCAGGCAAAATTCTTGATTTGGGCATATGTAGAAAAAAGGTTCCCGAAATGGTAACCTTTTTTTTGTCTTCCGAAAATGGGTAAGACGCATACGGCTGATGCGTCTTTTACTAAGATAAACGTCGCCGTTTGGACACGGGCCGAATACGCATGAGGCTGATGCGTCTAGGGCGCATGCGTCTACCTCGTGGACTATATCTTCCCCCAGCGGCCATTTGGTGTCATTGTGCGAAAAAGAAAATGAAATTTTCCTTGTTTGGCAATTCTTGGCTAGATTCTTTGGCAATTCTTGGCGAAATTCATCAAAATGTATGTTATTCAATCTTTATTGTTATAGTTATTGTTTAATTTTGATATT
>JAYDZE010495664.1:0-15709 GCA_034509125.1 Monilaria moniliformis
AGACTTGTTTGCTCGATTATAATCACAAATTATATTTGCTCAGAATATAATCACTAGATTATAAAGGGCAAACCATGCAACAATAATATCTCTTCACAAGTGGCAGAGAATGATAGATCTTAGGGTTATTAATACATTAGCAGCTCATAAAGCATGCTTTCTAGTATACAACCCCAACAATTGTGTCAAACAAATTTTCTCACAATCACTTACAATCTTGATCTCAAGAATCATATCATCTAGATGCACATTTTTCATGTCGAAATTCATCTTCAACATGTTTATTTTCGTGTTGATAATGCAGCTAGTATTGTCCATAATCGACATAGCGTCTACATATAGATACATAATAACAAACCCATTATCGATGTACTTAACGTAAACACACTTATCATACTCATTGATAGTGAACCATTTGACAACATTGCATTGTCAAACATCAAGTGCCATTGGAACGATGCTTGCTACCTATATAGAGATGTCACCAGTTTTCGTATCTTCATCTCTTGGCCAGGTACATCAAACCATTCAATTTGCTTCGTATATATCTCTTCTTCCAATTCACCATTCATTAATGCAATTTTCACATTTATTTGGTGAATCTCAAGACTGTATAAAGCAACAAACGCAAAAAGTACCCAAATGGAAGTGATTCTTGTAACTGGTGAATAATTGTCAAAGAAGTCATACCCTTTCTTTGCTTAAAGCCTTTCACAATGATGTGGAGCTGGATTGGGTATGTGCTATCGTTGAGGAACATGCGAACTTCATCAAGTTTATTTAGTTCCCCACTCTCCAATTATACTAGGATTAGTATTTGGCAAGTTGGGGTTGTCGATCCCACGAGGAATGACTGTCCGCCCAGTTTGAAGGTGTCTTGGTGATTGGTGATGCCGCCACGCCTACTTGTAAGTGTGGGAAACTATCTACTTAAGAGAAAATAACGATCGACTATGAACTAAAATAAATATGGAAATGAATACAATCAAGGAAATTAAATCATGTTAAAGGCTAAACTAATTATCTAAGAGAAAAGTAAGGTTGCAGGCTTAGTACTTAAACAAACATAAAAGCATAACACTCAGGCACACATGTATCTCACTCTGCATGGCAGTACACTATTAAAGTTGAAATCAAGTAACAAACTATTTCCTTTTTAGGTAACTTTACTCATGGCTCGTGGTCCCCTACTACACTACCACTGATTTCTGCTTGTTAAAGGATGCACGTACTACACTCCCTGGACCACCTCAGATTCACCCCCTCCTTCCCTTCCAAACCCTAATGTTCAAACTGCCTAACTTACAGATACTAGTCTAAACACATAACTCGGAAAAGAAATTAACGAAATGAAAAGGGATATTAACTTTAAACACACGGAACTAACAACTTGGAAGGAAAATATTACTTGTAATGTTAACAACATAAACATAGGATTTCAAGAAAATAAACAACTAACACTAACAAGTGCTTCAAAAACAAACATACATGTTCGGTTCTACAACCATTTCGACTACAAAGCTAGCACTAAACAAACTGAAATTAAAAGGGGTTCAAACGATGATTCTTCACACAAACGATGGACAATGGCTGGACTTAGAGATCTAGGCGGCTAAGAACAGAAATTACAAAAGCTGAGGAATAAGGTAAAGGTTAAGGATTTCAATCTATTTCTCACTACTTGCACTCTCTCCATAACCTCCAGCACTCATGGTGTAACAACGCTTGACTCGACCTCCGAACTTCGTAACTCCCTTGTGTTGGTCATCTCATCTTGCTTTATACTCACTTCCTAGGGTTACATGTGGGGCATAATCCTGTGCCCACATCCCTATGATCATTATCATGCTCTTAAGGCTTGCGTCCTCGGATGTGATCTTCTCTAAGTGTTGCCCTTTTGTCCTGCCTTCCACCAACGCATCGCCTGGCCAGCATGCTGGTCTTCTTACTCACGGGTCTTCCATACTCCAGCTACCACTAACAATGTTCAACCTTAGCTTCTTTCTCGTCATTCCCTGCTCTCCTGCGCCAAATTCACACATTTCTGTGCAGATTAAATCAAAGTTTTCTCATTTTTAATTGGTATTAATGGCCGCAAACTAGCCTAATCACACAACTAGGCAAGCTAGTACTTATCAATAGTATCATCAACTTTATATTTCCTAGACAGGAACCATTTTTACCCTAAAACCTTACAGCCTTCCCGCAAGTCCACTAACACATATGTGTTATATCGCATTGATCGATTTAATTTCATTATTAATCGCTTCGAGCCAGAATGATGCATTTGGGCCAAACAGAGCTTTTGCCAACGATTTTGGTTCATCATCCAACAAGAAAGTTATAAAGTCAGGACCAAATGTCTTAGCAACTCTGGCTCTTTTACCACATCTTAGTTCTACATCCTCGATATTCGACCTCATCCTTTTTAGATAATTAGAAATAGTGGCTTTGACCACTATTCTTTCACTTGAACGGTCCTCTAGCCTCTTACAAGAATAAACATTCTCATAATACATTGTTCCATGGCTCAATTGTCGTTCCTTCAGCTACGTCAGGCATAGGTGACCTATGGGCTAGGAAATGATAGTCGTTGCTATTGAGTGCATATCCAATAAAGATACAATCAACTATTTTAAGACTAATCACAACTTGTTTCAAAGAAGGCAATTCCACTTTCGCTAAACCCCCCCAAACTTTGAGGTATATATACAAAAGTTTCTTCCTTTTCCACAACTCATAAGTAGTAACATCATTACCTTTTATGTGGAATCTTATTTATGAGATATAATTTGCTATAACACACTTCCCCCAACATATTCTAGGATAGCCTTTTATCAACAAAGCATTTATAATCTTCTTAAGTGTTTGATTTTTATGTTCAACAACATCATTCAACTGTAGAGAATATGGAGTTGTGGTCTGGTGAGAATTGTACAACTTGTTTGACATAATTCAGCAAACGGGGCTACATAATTGCCACCTCTATTACTTTGAATACACTTAATTCAATAGCTAAGTTGATTTTCAGCTAAAGTTTTTAAGTCTTTAAACACTTCAATTGCCTCATCTTTACCTCTTAACACTTAAAGGTAACAATACCTTGTGCAATCATCAGTAAACGTGATGAAATACTTTTTACTACATCTAGCTTCCACAAATTTCAAATCACATACGTCTCTCTGGATCAATTCTAGAGGTTTTATGCCGTACTCTACCGGGTGAAATGATGGGTAAACCATTTTGGCTTCAACACACATTTCACGTCTTTGCTGTGAGTTCAATTACCTTACTTTTACTAAATCAAAGTTAATTAATCTTTTTATAGCACTTAGATTTACATGTCCTAATCTACACTGCTATAAATTGGAGCACTCAAGCAAATAAGAAGAAGAAACTTCATTTTCATTACTTATATGTTACAGTTATGGTGCACAACCATTACATTTAGTTTAAACAAACCATTGGAAAGTTAACCCTTCCTAAGGACGGCGCTAAACTTAATCAATACAAACTTGCAGCCATAATAACTAACTTGAATCCATGACTAACAAGTAAGCTACCTGAAACTAGGTTCTTCCGGATATCTAAGGCATACAACATATCCTTCAGCTTCAGCTCATGACCAGGCTTCATCTTGAGCTTCACTTCTTTGACGACAACTTCAGACGAGTCTTGGTAGTCCATGTTGAGCTTCTTCTCATCAATTTTCTAATATGTTAAAAACTGACTTCGAATCGAGCATTCATGCACAGTCGCTCCGGTGTCAATGAACCAAGCTTTTGGATTATCTACGTGGTTCAATTTGGTGACCATGGCCACCAAGCCGTCCTCATCGAAGTTCTTCTAGACCAGTTGTGCATCATTCGTGGCATTCTTCTTCTTGGGCTTTTGATAGTCCTTCGCTATGTAGCCCGGTTTGTCACAGTTGTAGCGGTTGCCTTCAAAATTTTGAGCCTTATATTTCGCACTTGGGTAGGGAAGCTTTGAGAATCCTCCTTGCTCTGTCAGATTGGCCTTCGAGTCTTCCAACCTCTCTGGCTTCTGATGATATCACTTATTGTCCTCTTTAACATGAAGACGAATAGGTCTTCTGGCTTCATCTTCTTTCTCTTATGTTTCAGGTAAATCTTGAAATTTGTCCATCATGGAGGAAGCTTCTCGATCATTGTCGCATATTGAACTGATTCGGAAGTACCATTCCTTTTGCATGGATGTCGTGGAATATGATTTTTTAACTTTTCTGCTTGCGACCACTGATCGAGAGTCAACCATCTTATAGTCCAAAAAATTTGTGTCCACATAATTTTTTGTATCGGCATCCTCGACATGGTACTTCACGTCAAGTGTCTCCCACAACTCTTTGGAAGTCTTTATCCTGGCATAGATAGAATAGAGACTCTCCTCTAAGCCGTTCAAGACGTAATTCTTGCAGAGGTTGATCGCCCTAATGCTAAACGTTTGTAGCCCGAACGTTGAAGTATGTATCTTCCTCGTTTATGGTAGTGCATCCTCCTTGAGAATGTTGGCAACACCTAACATAGTTAGGTAGAACAATATTGCCAATGCTTAAATTCTGAGCCCTTCCATTTTTTGAGCTTTTTGCCCTAAGCTGCAATCCTTGAGGTAGAAATAGATGCCAACAACAAAGTGACAACGACAGTATAATATGATCCAGCAGCGTGGTTTCCATTCCCTTCAATTGCAATCGACATGTACAATCTTAGAAGAGTACACTATTTTTTCTTGCAATTGTTAGATATATAGGAAACAACTAGCCGTGCAGATGGTACTCTAATTTTTACAATCGAAGAAGAACATAGTATAAATTAGATTGGTTATAATGGAAAGAAATAAACCATATAATTATTATGTCCAGTCAAGAAAAAACCCTCTTTCCCCAAGATAAATTATGCCCGGTGCTCTCAAATTGGCTTATTGTCTAAAAAAATAAAACGACTCCATCCTAGCGTGTAGAAGCACTTCAAGCCTGACAGAGTTCCGGGAACTGAGCAAACAAATTATTAAGCGAAATGCAAAGTGATGTATACGTGAGGAAAAGAAAAAATTTGAGAGAGAATTGTGTTGTGTTTTTATCTCTCAACCTCACGCCTATATATAGGCCTAAGTGGAGGGCTTGGAAAGCCATGGCAATCAAGGCACATCAATTGATCAGCAGATGAAAGACCAGAGACCTTGGTAGCTTAATGGCTAAAGGTTCCAACAAAACTTGATATTTTTGAAGAATGCCAAATCCTCCATTGATGAGCTCGACAACCTCCCCGCCTATCGCCCCAACGTCGTCGCTTGCACCACCGCCACAGCCCAAGACTCTGATTTTAAGCAAAATAACCTCGATTCCAGCACTCCCCCAGCTCATTCACTACGTCTCTGGTGAGGCAACCTCCTAAGCTTTGCAGTTCCACAACTTTACCTCCATGGAGTTGATTTCAAGAGCCAGTAGCCACAACCAAGACTTGTGTATCTTGTTGTAGTCATTGCAAGATTCCATCTTGCGGGTATGGGATTGTTGAAAAGAAAAATCGTGAGAAAAAAGATTCAGCTCTGATGAGATAGAACTCGGAAAGTTCGCGACGGCGATGAGCTACGATGAAGTGCTGCAGCAGGCGGAGATCTATACTTACGGTGGTGGCAGCGATGGGAGGCAATGAGTTCGCTCCAGCCTCGTGGCAGCCGCGGCGATAACAAACAGATGTGTGTATGGGGGCGGCACAAACTAATGAGAGATAGAGAGGAGAGAGAGAGACGAGTGTGAGTGTTAAGACAAAAATAAATATTAGGGTTTAGGGAAATACTTATTTAAGTTACTAGGTTGCCTAACAAATTTAATAAAAGTCTAATTTGGTCCATTTTAGAAAATGGAACAAGAATAATGTGACAGCCCAATAAGAAATGTGGTAGGCAGTGTATAATAAAATTAGTAAATAATTAAGATACTTTTTATTCAAAGAAATTTTGAATGGTTAAAAAAATTGTGATGTAGTAGGGCAATGCCTCTTTGTTACAATATTGCAAATTTTGATGCCTCTCCTTCTAGGAGGAAGAATGGCATGAAGTTATGTTCACAAGTGTGTAGAGGAGGTGCTTCATAAGTCCTATTCATAAGATTTATAGTCTCAAATAGGGATTCCTATAAGGGTTAGGACTGGGCCTCCAAATAGGCTTAAATCTACTAAGTTAATATTAGTTCATTCCATCATAGAATTAATATTGCATTGCACGCTTTGATCCAAATTACAAATATGAGTCATTTCAATTAAGTATTTTCCATTTTTCAGATCTCGAATATCAATTAATTAATTTAACCTTGCCGACAACTTTATTTAATTAATATATTTTTCTATAGTGGAACAACTCTAAACATAAATTATTATACTGAACATAAATCTAATTAGTTGTATAATATTCCTTTACGAGCTCCTCAAGGGGATATCATCAACTCGGACTCACCCGAGACCCTATTCTATGAAATAACATTTTAGTATCTCTCGTAATTCAAAATCACCAGTATACAATGTGCCAGGATATTGTAACACAAAAAATCCTCACTTTCAATGTCAAAGAAGTGTATAATCAACCATGTATACTCAATGCTATTCACATTGATTGAGATATAACAATCAACAAGACCTCATTATTCACTATTATCAAATAAGAACTTATCTCACCGTGATATTTATTTCAATGCATCAATCAAGTGCACCAGTATCATTTTGTTAGCTAAGACAAGCGTAACATCGGATTGCTACTGCAGCCTTTCACAATAGATTGTTCAAATCTATTTGGGTTGTGAACTTACTTATTCTACAAGGAACTGACTATGTGATATTTTGTGATCATAGATCCACCACAAAGTCTACAATGTAGAAAATGGACTGGTTTGATATATAAACTAACTATGCAAATTCGCAACAATAATATTTCATTCTCCAGATATTGGGGAATAGAGTTCTTGATAAATAAGCAACCCGAAAGCATGTTTTCTAGTACATAACCCAACAATCACCTACTTATACTTGTTTGGAAATCAAGAGTTGTCACAATATCTTGTTTTCGTGTTGGCCTTGTGTAAATCATAGCATGCATGAGACTTTTTACGGATGTATTAAAGAACCCCAGACTATTAAGATCTCATAGGATGATGTTTAGTTTTAATTTACACAATCTAATAAAATCTACTTAGAACGCATTTAGATAGTCAATGGAAGGCAAATAACAAAACCCTATGCATGGAATGACATATTGAACAGGCTGAGAAGAAAAACAAAACCATGCATTCCTTAAACACGTTTCCACATAAACATGTTTGATACATATTCATTGCAAAAAAAACACAAAACAATTAAATGCATCTTACAATTGTTACACTACCGATCCTAGCAAAAACAAGTTTTCCGGCCACTCAAGTTAACAAATAGACCAGACACTACTAGGATAGCATGGCTGTCAAATTATGCCTAAGCTATACCAAAAATTTAGCACTAATAATTTATTTTAATTTAAGTATTCCTCCTATGGGAGGTTGCACCTATCATCTGATGTTTAATTTATGTGAGCTTGTAATTTCTCAAAGATCAAGCCACCACTAGGATGGTAGGGGATACCAAGAAAATTACTTCACAGAGAAACCAACTTATGGAGACTATATAATTATAATTATCTCTTAGTGATTTTTTGTGAAAATAATTTTTGCACATAATTATTACATAAGAAGATGGGCAGATAATCTACTTAAACATGACAAATCACCAAACAAACATGATCATTACATGGCAAAACATTATCCAAACCATCGGGTACTGGGCCTCTGCCCTGTGGCTCCTTGCGCACACTCACTATGCATCAGGCGCCGAGGGTCGTTGCAGCAAACACCCGGACCCGTCGCCCGGTGTCCCCGCTGTCTTTTCTCATCCTGCCGAGTGACGTCGCTCGTGTTGCCTAATGACGCGCCATGAGACTCGCCCCGCTCGCCCAGTAGGATGTCGGTGCCCCTCGGCTAGCCCTTGCTACCATGCGCGGTGCCCCTTACTCCCTATGTGCGGTGGTAATAATTGTTGTCGAGGCTCGGCGGGACACGCCTAGGGCGTTCTCAGGGGGCTCCCTACATGTCGTGTCGTGACTCGGATCCGACCTCCATTCTTCATCTTTTACGTGTTCTTCATTTGATTTCTCATCCAATTACAAGAATTACAATGAAATAAAAGAGTCTACCATGGTCAACACCTGTGGATTTACAATTCATGCCATAAATTAGGCAAAAACCAACAGAACGAAATTTAAATGCATTCGAGCCAAAAAAAAAACTAGATAAGTTGCAGAAAACTAAACCTATAATTATATATCTCATTTAAAGCGGGCAACATCAAATTCATAGAAAAAATGATTTCTGCACATCAGAGCCTACGATCCGGCTCTGATGCCTTGAAGAACCCCCGATTGCTATAGATCTCGTAGGATGAAGTTTAGATTTAATTTACGCAATCTAATCAAATCTGCTTAGAACACATTCAGATAGGTAGTAGAAGGCAAATAACAGAACCCTAGGCATGCTCCTAGTGTTGGAACATTTACCTTAATTTCCAGATTCTTCTTACTGATTAGTGTAGTAGATTGTTTGCTACTCCCTTCACTCTATCACAACAATTCAACATTCAAATCTTCAGGTTTATTCCCTCCTATAGATTGAATATTACGTGGGTAATAATTCTCCAAGCTTAATAACCGGGGTGCTCAAATTTTCCTCCAACAGCCCTTATTTATAGGGTGATGGGTTATGTCAGGGATTCTAAGGAGAATTAAGATTTTGCCTCCTAATGGGCTTAATTCTTTAAGTTATGTCCAAATTAAGAAGGCAAACCATGTGACAACATTGAATTCTTCTCAATATGTGGGAAATAAACTTTTTCAATGTAGAGCAGCCAAAGCATGCTTTTGAGTTACGAACCCTAACAAATTGCCAAAGTATATGGAACCTTTCTCATTTCTTCTATCTCATTTTGTGTCTTAGGAGACATACTTGAGATAAAGTGACTCTATCCCAAAAAGGCATAAACCCTTTCTTGGAATCTTGCATACTAAAATGTTAAATCACAATATCGATGTAAGATTCTTAAAATAAGCACAACCTTTTATTCTTGCGATCGCATTGGGCTTTTGATCCCAATAATATGGTCAGCTTCTCTCAAATATTTCATCTCAAATTATTAGATAATCATTCCTTGATGTCTAATAACATTTTCTTGTTGATATGAATAAAGAGAATGTCATCTACATACAATACCAAGAAGACCACTTTATTTCCATCATATTTTTTATACACATGGCTTTCTGCATAGCACTAATCCAATCCAAATGACTTGATTGATTGATCAAAGCACTGAATACATGATTGCAATAGCTGCTTAGGACTATAAATGGACTTCTTTAGTTTACACACCATGTATCTATTACCTTTAATGACATATTCCTCGGGTTGTTGCATATAGATGGTTTCTTCAAGACATCCGTTAAGCAAAGATGTATTTACATTAATTTTTCATACTTCGCTATCCATGTTTGCCGTCATGGCTAAGAAAATATGGATCGACTTAAGCATAGCCACGGGCGAAAAGATCTCATCATAATCGATGTACTCTTTCAGCAATAGTGTATCTTTGAAGAATTGAACCTTCCCATCGAATCTTTTCTTTCGCTTGTAACTCATTTTCACCCAATGGCTATACGTCATTAGGAAGGTTTTCAAGATCGTAATTAAACTCAAAGTCCAAAGCTACTCTCCAAGAACTTAGTTCTCGTCTTCTATTGACTCTTTAATCGATTCAGTTTCTCTAGAGATCAAGTCTGATAACTCTCCCACGAACATGAATCTATTAGGTTGTCTCATAACCCTCTTACTAAGAAAAGTCTCTACAACATTTTGTGTATAAGTTATTATTGGTGCAGTGTCATGTGGTGACTTCTCTTGGATATTCGATATTGTAACAGTTCTTAATTGCTTAAGAACTACCTGACTAGTGGACTTGTGGTTTCTTACATAGTCTTTTTCTAATAGTCGATCATTAATGTTAGCAATACCTTACGATCCCTAGGAATATAGAATTACCACCATTTTGTTTTCTTAGGATACCATACGTGCAAATACACTTTAGTACGAGATGTCAACTTATCGGTGTCCTTTTTCCAACACATGTGCGGGGCAATCCAAAATCTTCAGATTTCTTAGGCTAGGATGACGTCAATTTCATAACTCATTTGGAGTCCTTTGGATCGATTTTTAAGGTATCAAGTTCAAAATGTACATTGTCGTTCCTAGAGCATCCCCTAAAACGAAGCAGACAACTATAAACAATTTAATCTAACCTTCCCTAAAAGAGTTTTATGTCTTCTTTCCGCTACACCATTTTATTGGGGAGTACACGGTACAGTCAATTGGGATACAATTTCGACTTCTGATAAGTAGTCTACAAATTCACTGCTAAGGTACTCTCGCTTTCGCAATCAGGTCGTAGACACTTGATACTCGTTCCATGATGTATCTACGTAAGTGCTCTGAATTTTTTGAATTACTCAAAGGTTTTAATATGTGACGCATCAAGAAGATGTATCCATACTTAGAATAATCATCGACAAGTGATGAAATACTCTATATCACCCTTAGCTTGCATCAACATAGGCCCATATACACCAGAATGGATGAGTTCGAACACACGTTGAAGGGTTTTTCGTTCATCTTAACTTCCAAGTATAATTCACAATTTTGAAATGATTTATTTGGAGTTTCTATAATGGTCCATATGTTACCAACTTTTGAATCCTCTTTCCGTTAATATGAGCAAGCCTTAGGTGTCACAGATATGTTTCATTCAAGGACATGGAGATAATCTCTTTTTAGAGTCAGTTTGAAAAGTTATACGTTTGTTTGTTGCACGAGTTGTGCACAGTTTTTAGTATAGAGATGTTACTAATTTGACAAAATGGATAACCTTTTTACTTTAATGATAACAATCAAGTTATCAGAAGAAACAATATATCCATTCAAAACCAATTTAGAATCTGAAATTAAATTCTTTCTAAATAAGCACACAAAACATATCTCAAAACTAATAAAGTATCACTTAAAGATGAGTACACGAGTCTCATTGCAACAGCTCCCACTGTCTAGCACTCCACATGATAATAATGCATTTACTAAGTCATTAGTTGTATGATCAATTCATCAAAGCGATTTGCCTATGCTCTTCTTTCGCTATCTGGTGTCTTTCATTTAACTCTAGATTTTTCTCCACGGTTGTGTCATACATTTTACTTAATAGTTTATAGACAGTCATTATTTGCTTCACTTCTTCCCATTTGTCCAATGTATCATTTGTGTCGGATACTGTTTAGATTAAACAATAGTTTAGGATGAAGAGGAGTTAGTAGGTCGAGAGATTACCTCAGGTTCGTAGAGTTTGTTTTTGAAACCTGCTAGGTAGCTATCAACTCTACTCACTTGGCTACTTACTTCTCGGGCCACTAGATATTGACTTTCATTGTCTGTGTCATTTGAACTAATGGACGCGCTTGATAAGCTGGATGATTTAGCTTTTTCTGGTAACAAGGTTTTCTTCATGCCATATTTCTTTTCTAGCTTGGCTTGGATCGTTCTTCTACCTTTGTTTCTTGGCTCTGGACAATCAACCTTGAAGTGTCTCTGCTTTCAATAGTTGAAGCACTCAATATCCTTCATAGAAGAGTTAGATCGGCTGGAATTGTTCTCTTCCTCGCCTTATTGGCTCATTTATTAGAATTTATGGATTTGACGATTCTTTCTTTGTAGAACTTGCGCTATTTTCCGTCCTTTCCCATTCTTCATTATATTTTCTCGAATCTCTCAACCTTGAGTACGAGCTGAGAAAGAAGCCTTTGTTGTTGCATTTGCCTGTTTTCTTAATTGGTTGGTTCGAAGACTATCATTCTATCGACTTGCTTCTCGGCTTTAAGCACCGCGTCTTTGGTTGAGCTGATAGGCGCTTCATCTTCAGAGACTACGACTTTGGAGGATTCTTCCGCATCCTGGATGTCGAACTCATCGACTTTAAGAATGGAGAACCACATGTCGATAGAGGTCTCGTTGAACTCGGATCTCTTTTTAAGATTGATTGTGTACACTTTCCATTTTGCAACAGGAAGGGCGCAAAGAGCTTTCAAGTTTATCTCTCTTTAGTTCTACTTGTTTTCTTTTAGACCAGCGATCTCATTCAAGAGTTTGGTGAAACGCAACTCCATATATTTTCTTGATTCACCCTTCGATATTTTAAACGTGTTGAAATTTTGACATACGATCATTAATTTGTTTTCCTTGATCTCTTCAGATCCAGCACACAGGTTTTCCAATCCAAGATATCTCATATTACCTTTGCGGTTTTGCATTCGGAGATCTTTGGAGATTGACGTTCAGAATGATACAGTGAGGCTTATGAGTTGAGTCATGTCCTGTCCTTCGGGACGAACTCTACTGCATTCTCTTTACCGTCTTTGTCTATGCTGATCTTGCGGATCTCCTCCTGGATGACGATTGGCCATTTCGTGATAACCTCCCAAATGCAGTTGTGCTACTCTGTGAGGTAGCTTTTGAGACGGAATCTCCATATCTCATGGTTGTCGATTGTGAAGTTTGAAATAGTCGACGCCACTTGCTGTAGTTAGTCTCCATGCTGATAGAATGTAGTAATGGATAAACTTGAAAAAATAAGATTTGAAAAGATCTATTCAAATAGCAGGGGTAAATGGAGAACTATTATTTATCCTCTTTAAAAAAATAAAATTAAAATTAAAATTAAAAAGATCTATTAAAGTAGACCATAAAACAGAAACATCAGTCATATTGATAGTTAGCTAACCTACTAACAGCTGAAAACTTATCAGCTGGACAGATGACTTTCTATGTGCAAAATGTGCTGGCTTAATTTCTCGCCTGTTATAAAACCTTAAACTGAGCCGATTAAGATTTAGTCGATATTAATGCACACTATTTGTGTGTGACAGCTAGTTGTATGAAGTGAAATGTTGGTTAAGTGTTTTTGTTGTTTGTGATAACAGTTCAATAACACTTAATATAAATTGCAGAATGTAAATAGCACACGGAGCTTAACGTGGTAAGAAGTAAACCTTCCTACGTCCACGACCTGGTAACACCAGATAATCCACTAACTGGAATTTCTTAATTATGGGTCCAAGGAACCTAACTTCTTGTTTGGTGGGTTGTTGCTTTCAGTCGTCAAGAACGTAACACTATATTGCTCACAGATACACTAGCAGTGACCTAAATTATTCGCTTTTAGACGATAAACACTTTGTCGCTTACTTGCTTCTTACTTCTAACACTTAACTCCTACTTTCTGGGTGAGGGTTGTTAGGGTTTGTATACTGAAAAGTATGCTTTGGGCTACTTTGTATTAAAACCTTATTTCCTATTCTAAGGAGAAATTTAAAATTGTCACACGGTTTGTCTTTTATGGTTATGGATGCTTATTCTTAAGCATATAATCATAAATTAAGCAAACAAGTCCTCCTTTTATATTGTAGACTGAATGGTGGATCCATGATCATAGAAGATCTTTCAGTCGGTTTCTCAGAGAATAAAATTAAGTTCTCAACCTAGATAGACATGGACAATCTATCGTGAAATGTTGCAGTGTCGTTCTGAAGTTCACGTCTATCTTGGCCAACTGATGGCACTGATTGTGGTATAGCACTAAAATGGATTATAGGTGATATACGTACTTCTACACTGTGTAAATGAAGTACAAGGTCTCAGTGATTATTTATTTCTTAATCTATATAAGTAACATTGAGCATAAGATGTTTATTATGCACTGTTTTGATTTATCAATAGGTGCGAATTTTTCGTAACCTTAAGTAATTACTAATATCTTGGGCAGTTGTAATTAATGTCTAGCGGTGCTGATATTTTTATTATATAGAATGTGTTTGGGGAGACCCGAGTTGATAATATCCTCAAGAGGAGTTCGAAAAATGAATTTATTATACAAATCTGCGCAGTTGAAATTTATTCTATAATAAATAAAGTTTTAAACTGTAACACTCTTGGATAAAGAGATTGATTAAATTAAAGCTAACAGCTGCTTTAATTAATTAATGGATATTTGAAATCTTTAACACAAGAAATAATAAATTAAAAAAGATTCATATTCGTGATATAGATCTGGATGGGCAGTGCAACTTAATTAAGTGCATTAATATTAATTCGTCCAACTTAATTAACTGCATTAATATTAATTCACTCCACTATAGGATTAATATTAATCCTCTTTCTCTCCACCCCTATATATAGGGGTGAGGGACGAAAATCACAAGCTCACAAGCACAGAAATTTGTCCCCCCCCCCTTCCTTGTGTGCACCCATTAGTGATTTTCTAGTCTGCACCCAATTTATAAATCTTGATAGAATATTGCTCATGCAATATTCAAGCTATAGGAAAGACAAAGGTCAGAAGATCTCAAGGGTGAATTGTTGTGGAGGAGTGGTGAGAGTTGCAAGCAATCTACAACACTAATTAGCAGAAGAGTCTGCAAAATAAGGTAACAATCTAATCTTTAGGAGCATGTCTAGGGATTTGTTTTTCCTACCAACTGCCTGTTTAAATGCGTTCTAGTAGTTAATTAGATTTGTTAATTAAATTTGAATATCATCCTATGAGATACTCGGCAGTCAAGTGGATCCTTCATTGGAGCAAAAGTTCCCCCAGCAAGGG
Organism: Monilaria moniliformis; assembly: GCA_034509125.1. Classification (NCBI taxonomy): domain Eukaryota; kingdom Viridiplantae; phylum Streptophyta; class Magnoliopsida; order Caryophyllales; family Aizoaceae; genus Monilaria; species Monilaria moniliformis. The sequence goes on from JAYDZE010495664.1 coordinate 14,778, forward strand.
TAAAGTTGAAGGTTTTTCCAACTAGGTGAACAAACCGTTACAATGTAAAAAAATCCTAAGTATCAGTTTGCTCGATCTAAGCTTGAGATTATTACATGGTAGTCTCAAATCTAAGGGAAAGTATGTGTAAACTCAAGTAAGAGCTTGAGATCAATTGACGTTGATTTTGTTTACTTACTTTGCTGCTAGAGTACTTGTGAGTTCTTGAGTGCTTTAGACGTTTGAGTTTGCAACAATTCATTATGTTGCGAAGGTTAGATATCTTCAACTATTTATAGGTCTCGATCGGGAATAGTGTCGTTGGAAGAACAACAATCAGACCTTGACCCATGGCACTGAAGTTCTTCTCGTTTGAATTTGTAGGTAGTTGTTGACATGTCGCTTTTGTCATCTGCGACTTTGTACGGGATCTCTGCAACCTCGGATTTGTTCTGGAGAGGTGTAAGAGTACGAAATATCTCTTTTATAGCCACTAAGGATAACTACGTTGATACTGGTTGTGTTGGTCCTCGCTATCTAGGCAGGGCCGTGCCTGAGGGTGGGCCAGCATGGGCGACCACCCAGGGCCCACCATTTTATGGGGCCTCAAATTTTTTTATCAAGCTATTATTATATATAGGTATTTTTTGGAAAAAAAATTACAATATATATAAACCTAATAATATGGGGCCCTAAACAAAAAAAATTCTTTTATGTGTAGGCCTAAAATATATTTTGTTCTAGCCCAAACCTATGACTATCCTTAATTCTAATTAATTATATTAAGAAAACCCCATTATCTCTAATTTCCATCTTCTCCGCGTCTTTCCATCTTCTCCGCATCTCTTCAACTTCTTCTCCGCATTTTCTAGCCCAAACACATATTTGGTTTTTTGTTTGATTCAAAGATTTTAAAATTATTGGGTAATGACGATCTAAGAAATTCTTGCATT
>JAYDZE010495775.1:0-15704 GCA_034509125.1 Monilaria moniliformis
TAACCTACCCAATTGGCAAGGAACACCCACTGTTCAAAATAAGCTTTGAGATATTCCTTGGGCAATAAATTTCACTTTTTTATCTTCATGGCTTCTTTTCCATCTACATACACCGGTCATTCGACAGTTCATTTACATAAAAACATAAATGCATTAATTTGTAAGTTTCGTCAATTAAATTATGTTGTAATAAATTATCAAACTTTAATCAAATTACTATATATAAGAAGAGAGAAGTCATGATATATAGCTGTAAATATACTAAACAACCACCTCAAAAGGGAGAGTGTAGAAACTATTTCAAGTATGACTCCGAATCAAAATCTTTAGGTGAAAAAGGAAAGTATATGTTTATTGTTATGTTATTTTTGAAATCTATTAATTTGGCTTCTTATTTTATTTTAATACTGACCCTGCATAAAATGTTACGATTGATATTAATTTTGTATATGTTTGGAAATGATCCATATACATTAATTCTAAAATTTTAAGACGGATAGGGCAACTTATAAATTTTGCACAAAATTATTGGCAGATATTTGTGCAGTTTCGTTGGGAGATTATGAGTTGAACTTTTGGGAAAGTTGAAAGAATTACTTCAGAAAAATTAAGTAAAAAATATAAATCTTACCCACCATGACTCTAGGATCATTAAGTAAATTAAATACATGAGTCACACGCCTATTATAATTTTATTTTCTTAAATATTGTGCTAAAAAATATACTAAGTTAAATGTGACGCATGGAGTGTTTAGTAAGAAAATGGGTTAGCTTGAAATCTAAATTATTGGGTTTCAAGCAAGATTATAAGCTCCTTTTGGTTTTTCTACGATTCTTTCCCAGATCGTAAAAGGAGGGTCGAACCAATAGGATCCTTAGATATATTTAAATACTTGTCTTACATATTTTATTATCAAGAAAATTAATCAAACCCTAGCTCTCTCTCTCCCTCACGCCGCTCGCGGCTTCTCTCTTCCTTTGCCTCTCGTTTCTGGAGTGTGAGGATACTTGAAATTCTCTCATTCCCTCACAAATCATAACAGACACCCGTGTCTTCCCTTTTATATTATGCAGAAAATTACTCTTTTTGGTAGTGATTTTAAAATCGAGGAACCTTGGTCTAAAAAAAATTCGTGCTATATTCAAGATTTTATTTATAACCTACCCAATTGACAAGGAACACCCACTATGCAAAATAAGACAAATTTTATAATTTTAATAAATTATCTAACTTTCTTCAAATTATTGTGAGGAAAATAGCAATTTGAATCATGTTATTGACAAGATGCTACAATAAAATGTGGCAACAATGGATTAGTGGTCACTCCTATATTGTATCCTAAAATCCTAAATGTATTAATTTGTAAGTTTCGTCAGTTAAAGTGATAAATGATTTCACTTTCATCAAATTATTATAAGAACCCGTTTATAATTAGAAGCGAACAACTCAAAATCCATGATCATAATACAGATCTGAAGAAAATTGGATGTATTTCTATTCTGGATAATAGTTGATGGCATCCTAAATTCATATTTTGTAATGTGTTTGTATTAATCCATCTTATTATACAAAGTAAACACTTCCAAAGTACACAAGACACTACTAACAATTGATTCCAAAACACATTATGTTTTACAACTATAAGGAGATTTCTATCAACAAGTTCTTCTATATACTCTGCTGCGACCTCTTCCAAACTTTTTCGCTTGATTGGTTTTACAAATCCCTCAGCTACTAATGTAAACAGGATGAATCGAGAGATTGGAATCTCTTTATCTTTATCATATCCTCCGATATAGAGAAAACATGGTTTTAAATGAACTGGCAAATTATCATAACTCATGTATAATACTTGCAAGCACCTCTCGTTATCATCCAAATTCACAATTGAACTCAAATCTTTTTCAATAAACCCCCAATTTTCTTTTGTTCGTTCAGACTTTGATAAGAGTCCCCCTATCACTGCAACTGACAATGGAAGTCCTTTACAACCTTTCACAATCTTCATTCCAATGTCCTCCAACTCAACAGGGCAACTTTCTTCCCCGAAAACAATTTTGGAAAACAGGTTCCAACTAGCATCCTCATCCAAAAATTTCATATCAAGACCATTTGAGTAGTTAAAATAAGATGCCAAGTTTGATAGCCTTGTAGTCACTACTATTCTACTCCCATTTCTATTATCCGGGAAGAATCTCCTAACTCTATCCCATGCCTCAATATTCCACATGTCATCCATCACAATAAAATACCTCCTTCCTATCAAATATTGGTGCAACCGCAATCCTAATTCATCTTCACTCAAATCACCCCCCTTCCCCGTGTCTCCTTGACCAAGAACTTGTCTAAGAATTTCTCGTGCATTATAATCTTGAGAAATTGTGGACCACGCACAAACATCAAAATGTTGCTGGACAAGTGGACTTACATAGATATTTCGAGCAAGAGTGGTCTTGCCTATCCCGCCCATTCCAACGATTGGGATAATTTGGAGATCGGGTTCTCCTCCAGTGATCTTGTCCAGCATTTGATACAAGACATCATCAACACCAATCATGGTAACGTTTTGAGCAGTGGAAGTATGTCCAGACGAGCCTGCAGCAGCAGTAGTGGTAACAGACTTTATGATGTGCAGTTCATCTTGGACTACCATCTTCTCTTTAATCTCAATCTTGATCAAATTCATGTTATCTATCACCTTCTGCAGACCTGTGAAAACAAACGATCACCACGGATTGATTAGAAATTTGGAGAAATATCTGTAGAAGTTGAGGGATTGCTATCAAGCAACTTGCAAACCAAAATCGTGATTTTATATATAAGGTTCCAGGCAAACTTTTGTTGTGTTGTGTCCCCAACAAGAGAGATCTAGTGCGTACACTAAGTTAAATCCAATAAACGATTTTATTCTTTGTTCCAAATTGAACAAGACCTTGATAGAATTCAATGGAGCTGATGTTTTCTACATCATTTCCTGATCGAACATGAATTTGATCGACGATATAGGACTCGATCACATCTTCAGCCGCGTAAGCCGCTTCTGCAATGCGACTCTCCCAAATATCTTCTTCTTGGGTGTAGCCACCGTGGGAAAAATGGCCTTCAAGAAATTCTTGCAGGGAAGTGATTACTTGAGTGAGAGATTCAACCTGGTTTTGGTCGATGGAAATAGGAGGGTGTGGATGAGTTTGAATTTGATCTATAATATGCATAACAGAAACTAGAGCTCCATAAGCAGCCATTTCCGACTAATTTTTCAGAACAGAGCAATTTATTGTTCTCGGTCAATCTCAATTCACAGACGTTTCTCAGAGACTAGCTAGGTGAAGAAGACTATGTATAAGAAAGAAAGAAAGAAAAAAAAAAACTAATTTTTTTATGAATATTACTTGTAGCTGGAGTTTTTCCATTGGATTGTAGATTAGTCTTACTTGGTTTAAGTTATACATTTTTTTTGTCTTAGCAGCCAATTGACAGATTAGATAATCCCAAAATTGGGGTGTCATGGATTTCAATTATTGAGGCAAGTTGAGAATAAAATAATCTTTTACAATAAGAATGTAATTAATTAGACAACTTTCTTGAACTGTTGTGTCACGCTTTTGTTTTATTCCTTCTTTCATAAAGTACATTTTGTCTTTCTACTATTATCAAAATTACTTTTTTTAGCCATTACTTCTTTCCAAAATGTTTGGGCTGATCTAATAACATTATAATGGCCCATCATGAAACAGGCTGAACTGCGACCAGTGATGAATTGGGCTAAAATAGAAAGTAGCTAACCCAACTCTCAAATAAAATTCAAGTTTCTTTTCTTTTTTATTGATTTTTTGGGCATTGTCTTGAGGCTTCGTTGAAATTTCAATTTGTATTAAGATAATCTAATACACATTAGATACTAATTATTTAGTTAGAAGAGATTCTGATTTCTGAATTTTCATACACTAGGCAATTATTTTATCGAGAACACTTTGATAATCTAAATGGTTCATAAACCATTATTTATATCCCAATTGATGAAACAACATGCAATTAAGTTTACGTTAATTTAGTTTGATGGAGTGTAATTAACCTAAAACTAGACTCCAATCATCAAGTGGAGTATTCGTTGAATCCGTTGACAGTTGAAAAATAGTAGTCTGATACACTGGTACTCTTATAAAAGGCTAGGGTTTGTAATCTCTCCAGTGTTATTTCGGTGTTCACTATAGAATTAATGGAATCTCACTCTTATCTACTTTTTTTTCTGGTAATTTGTGAATCACAAACCATGTAAACTCAAATTATGAATTTTGTAGGCCTTATATTACCTTTAAAGCAGACATAAATAAGAACGAAAAATTGAAACATATATTCATGTTTGGTGGGATTGATGGTAGGGCAAATTGCAAAGCACAAGACAATCAAATTAAATTAGCGAAGTTCACACATTACACCTTCTCATATAGCAAATTATCTCTCTTCGGTATAGCACACAGTACGCACACAACATAAGTAAACGCCTGGAGTACAAAACATTAGTAACAATTGATTCCAAAACTACTTAACTAGTTAACAATGCTAATTAATCAACAGCAGTCTTGTTTATCACGCCCATTTCATCACTGTTCGATGAGAATTATCATTATCGTCAAAAAATCCTAATGAAATAGTAATCAATAACTTGCTAGAACATACCTATTCTCCCAAGCGCACACGAACAACTTTACTTTGATACTTCTACCAAATGAAAATTTGGGAGAAGAAAATTTAAAACATAAACATGACATATGCAGGAAGATAAAGAAGGTTGAGCTCTTACCTGCACAAATTCTTCACCAATAGTTCACATGAATTTGAAGGTCTTCATTGCCGATTTCGTCTTGCTCCTCCTTTATTCTTTTAGCTGAATCGTTCACAGAAACACTACAATATTTCAACTTAATTGATTGAAGCGTTGGTATGTCTCCAATGCTTGAAGGAATCTCCCTCAGCCAATCTAGAATTTGAAGATGAAGGTGCTCAAGGCGTGGAAAGTGGGTGCTGTCTGTGATCCAGTACTCTAGATCACACCAATCAATCAACAAGAACTTGAGATTCAAGAATTGGTCTTCAAATGTTTCCCACTTAGACCCACAGAAGGAGTTCCTTTTCAGCTTGAGAACTTGAAGAAGGGGCAGCAAACCTATTTTTATCTTCATGTCTTCCCAAGGAAGATAGGTATTTTTTAATGTCAACTTCTTGAGGGAATACGGGAAGCTCACTTCTCGCACCGAATGGCTATGTTGTGTAGAACAATGAAGGCGAAGAATTTCAAGTTTGTGGAGGCAACAAAGATCGTTGAGACGGTAATCATCTTTTTCTTGATAGTGTAACTTCAATTTTTTGATATTGGGGATTGTTTTAAGCACCCCCGCACCAAACTTGAGATTGCTCACTTCATAAAGTGTCTGTAGGTTTTCCAACACCATATCCTCTTCCTCACTGAGACGATCGGGGAGACAATATGCACCATCAAGTGTCCCTTCATTGGTTATGACATGCCTCAGTTGAGGCATCTTCCAAATCTCAAGAACGTAATCATCACTGATGCATAAATATATTGTCTGTAAATTCCAAAGAAAAGAGACCGAAGAAGGAATTCTGGGTAATGGATGCATACCGACAACAAAAAGACGCAAGTTAACTAGCCCAAGAAAAATCTCCCCATAGAGACTGTGAAACGCAGATACCCTCAACAATCTAAAAGTATATGATAAACTCTTTGGACATACCCCTGCTAAAGACCGGACACGTGATGCAGATTCCAAGCATTGAAGGAGTGGAGCTGGATATTTCCGTATCATGCTTTGAATACGGCGTTGAGAATATAGGGCTTGTGGAATGCTCTGCTCTTCCAACACACATAAAAACTTGAATTTTCGAGCTTCTCTCAAGCATACATCCCTCAACAGATCATGCATTTTCAATGATTTTATTTTCCCACAATGCTTGCGTTTTTCAACCATAAGGAGATTTCTATCAACAAGTTCTTCAATATACTCTGCTGCTGCCTCTTCCAAACTTTTCCCATTTATTGGTTTTACAAATCCCTCTGCAACCAATAATCGGATGAGTTGAGAGATTGAAATCTCTTCATCTTCAGAAAAAACTCCCATATATAGAAAACATGGTTTTATATGAAGTGGCAAATTATTATAACTCAAGTATAGTAATTGCAAGCACCTCTCGTTATCATCCAAATTCACAGTTGAACTTATATTTTTTTCAATAAATCCCCAATTTTCTTTTGTTCGTTCAGACTTTGATAAGAGCCCCCCGATCACAGCAATTGACAACGGAAGTCCTTTACAACCTTTCACAATCTCCTTTCCAATGTCCTCTAACTCAAGAGGGCAAGTTTCTTCCCTGAACACAGTTTTGGAAAACAGGTTCCAACTAGCAGCCTCATCCAAAAATTTCATATCAAGACCATTCGAGTAGTTAAACTGTGAAGCCAAGTTTGATAGCCTTGTAGTCACTACTATTCTACTCCCATTTCTATTATCCGGGAAGAATCTCCTAACTTTATCCCATGCCTCAATATTCCACATGTCATCCATCACAATAAAATACCTCCTTCCTATCAAATATTGGTGCAAATGTAATCCTAATTCATCTTCACTCAAATCACCCCCCTTCCCCTTGCCTACTTGACCAAGAACTTGTCTAAGAATTTCTCGTGCATTATAATCTTGAGAAATTGTAGACCACGCACAAACATCAAAATGATGCTGGACAAGTGGACTTACATAGATATTTCGAGCAAGAGTGGTCTTGCCTATCCCACCCATTCCAATGATCGGGATAATTTGGCGAGCGAGTCCTCCTCCAGTGATCTTGTCCAGCATCTGATACAAGACATCATCAAAACCAACCATGGTAACGTTCTGAGCAGCGGAAGTAGATCTAGGCGAGGCTGCAGCATCAGTGCTCACAGACTTTATGATGTTCGGTTGAGCTTTGACTACCATCTTCTCTTTAATCTCAATCTTGATCAAATTCATGTTTTCTATCACCTTCTCCAGACCTGATGGAAACAAATGATCACCACGACTTGATTAGAAATTAAACAGATATCTAAAGAAGTTGAGGGATTACTAGCAACCAACTTGAAAACAAAAACCATGATCTTATATGTAAGGCTTCAGGCAAACTTTTGTTGTGTGTGTGTGCGTGTGTGTGTGTGTCCAACAAGAGAGATGTAGTGTGTACACTAAGTTAAATCCAATCAACGATTTTATTCTTTGTTCTAAATTGAGCAAGACCTTGATAAAATTCAATGGAGCTGATGTTTTCTACATCATTTCTTGATCGAACAAGAATTTGATCCACGATGTACGACTCGATCACATCTTCAGCATTGTAAGCCGCTTCTGCAATGCGACTCTCCCAAATATCTTCTTCTTCGGTATAGCCACCATGGGACGAATAGCCTTCAAGAAAATCTTGCAGGGAAGCAATTACTTGAGTGAGAGATTCAACCTGCTTTAGATCGATGGAAATAGGAGGGAGAGGATGAGTTTGAATTTGATCTACAATATGCATAACAGAAACTAGAGCACCATAGGCAGCCATTTCCGACTAATTTTCTCAGTCAATCTCAATTCACAGAGGTTTCTCAAGAGACTAGCTAGGTGGAGAAACTATTTTTGTCAAAGAAAGAAACAAAAAACTAGTTTCTCATGAATATTATATGTAGCTGGAGTTTTTCCATTGGACTGTACATTAGTCTCACTTTGTTAAAGTTTTGTCTAACAACCAATTTGACAGATTAGATAATCCAAAAATTGGGGTGTCATGGATTTCAATAATTGAGGCAAGTTGCGAATTAAAGAATCATTTACAATAAGAATGTAATTACTTAGACAACTTTCTTCAACAGTTATGACACGCTTTCATATTAGGTGGATGATGGCACTTTTGACCATTACTGATAGTGAATACTATTTTATTACAGTTTTTGGCATCATTAGTACAAGATGATCACATCTAAAAGATTAGGTAATAAAATGAAATAATGAACATATTCTAAAATGGATTTCGTTCTTTGAAAATAAATTATATTTTGATATTTGACTTATTTATGCAACAAAACAAAATCTGTTATTTTTGCTCGAGTAATTTTGCGTAATATGGGAATTGCAACCTTTGAGAATATATAATCTCACTGGCTATGCCCATTGATCTTCAATCTCTTGGCCCAATAAGGGTCCATAAGATATGAAACAAATATGGGCTTAGTAACATAAAAATTCGTAAAATAATGAACTACAAAAACAGTCCCTAAATAATTGCATTCTCATTTTTTCGGTCCTTCATGAATTTTAGTAGCAAGAATAGTCCCTGATATACTTTTACATTTTTTTTACAACAAAATGCCATTTTTTGTCTATTTCTTCCTATTTTCACTTTTTTTTTTGTCTTTCTAACATTCTCTCCTATCTCCTATCTCCTATTTTTTTTTTATTATTATTATTATTATTATTATTATTATTATTATTATTATTATTATTATTATTATTAAAGACAATAAAGTAAATTAAACTAACAAGTAATGAAATGAAAGTTTGAAAATAAATATTTATACGAAACGATTTTAAGAAATTTCATAGCAACCACAAATTACCGTTGATTTAGCTTTGGCCGAAATAAAATTTGTTGTCGGAGGTGATTCGGAATAAAATGAGACAATATATATTCCTAAATTCCACCATCAGCAAATAAAATAAGATTCATTTATTTTTTTCTTGAAGAAAATATTAATCTAAATTGAATAGCATTAATCTATTGATAATTATATAACAATAGTTTAAAAGGCCAAACCTACAAAATGATGGAATATATAGGGAGTTATCAATTTACAATTGATTGCAAACTCATTTCAATAAAAATTTGTAATAAAATATTAATTATTGGTCAATTAAAAATATCAAATACGAACACATTAAATTCAAATTCAATTACAAAATTTTATTTTATAATATCTAAATTAATGAAATAGAAACCCCCAACCATTACTCAAAAACGAAATTAACCGCAATATTATTTAATTCAAGCAGACGTTAAAGATGGATGTGCATTATTGCTTCTTTTTTCTAATTTCGAACACAAAGTTTATTTTTTCTTACATTTTTATGTAATTACGTTTGGGATCAAATATGCGATATGTGTCTTGATTGAAACATCATGAAAAGAAGTTTAATTTAATATATAATATGTAATTAAAAATTAGATTTAAAATAAATAAGTTATAATCATTTAAATTTTTTAACACATTACATAATTTATATTTTCGGTTAATGATATTTCCGTTGAAACTCGAGTTTTCAAACTTTTGCAAATTTCCTTTTTCAATTCGTTTTAATTTTTCAAATTATGTTATTTCTATTTAATTTTATATCAAAAATTATTAATATGTCATTGTTATAAAATCATAGCAGAGATGTATTATAGCCTACTTTAAGAATCGCTAACTCAATAATCTGATCAAACTAATTGAATACTAAATAGTTTATAAAATTAACAATTTTCTAAACTAAGAAATTGATTATTAGATATTTACTCTCTCCGTACTATCATCCAACTAATCTAATATATTAAAACACATTTTAAATTTATAAACGAAATTATTTTTTATTCCCTTTTTTAAAAAAAATCTCTTATTTTTCTTATCCTTTCATTCGAAGAATTATATAATTTCGTGTGTTGATGTAATTTTGATTTTATTCAAAAGTAGTATTTAGTACGAGGATGTGAGAATGTGACACGAATTCTAATAATAGAGGTTGAGTATGTTGTAAATAGAAAAAAGATCTTGCCTTAATGTTACTAAGTAATGGGGTCATGTGAAGTGTATAAGTTGATATATTGTGAGTAATTTTTGTGGATATATAAAAATAATAAAAGATGGCAAAGTTACAAATCGAAGATACTAAACAAACCCAATTTCAATAATCTTGATTTTGCAATTGCCACGCTAGACTTTCTTCTTCTTCTCACTTGCTCTGCAGCCTGCAGGTATGTAAGATCTGTAAAGTAACTTTTGTGTTAATAATTGATTCCAAAACTACTTAACTAGTTAATTATGCTAATTAATCAACAGCAGTCTTGTTTATCATACTGATTACATCACTGTTCGATGAGAATTACGATGAAAATATATAATTTTTGGGGTATTTTTTAGTTTTCAACTTTTAAAAAAGGCTAGGGGTTATATAATTTTGTTAGAATTTTTATGAAGAAAATATGGGAGAAGATGCATACCCTCTTAACAAAGAAGGCAGCAAGAAAAAGAAGGTTGAGCTTGTAGGAAATTTTTGGAGGTAGGAATAACAAGAAACGAACAAACAATGGATTGAATCTCTGAAAGTCGTGTATAACACTTTCAGATCAAATCTATTTGGTTGGTTCACCCAATAATTTGATCGGATAAAGTTCAGAGAAAATTAGAGCAAAGCATGTGATGTTCTGTATGAGAAAAGAACCAAAAAGTTTGTTAAAAAGCGACCAAAAACGGGCAAAAACGGTTACAACTGCTATGCACCCGCCCGGGTGGAGTCCCGCCAGAGTCCCACACGGCCAGGTGGAACTCTCTGGACTCCACGCCGAGGGGCACCCGGCCGGGTGGAGCCCTGCCACTGTCTCACCCGCCCGGGTGAGACTCTTTGGACTCCACGCCGTGACTCACCCGGCCGGGTGGACACGTGCCACCAACTCACCCGGCCGGGTAGAACTCTCTGGAATCCACGGAGCGTCCCACGCGGCCGGGTGGCCAAATGTCACATGCCTACACGGCCGGGGCTCTGCCCCTTGGACCCCGCTTCCAGGGGCGCTGCCCCCGGACCCCCGTCCCTTAGGGGCGAACCACTAAGATCATAACAAATTCATATAAGTGTGCACTCCGCACCTCCAAACTTATATAAAGTATTATTATGACGATTGATCACTTCAGTTAACACTAAAATAACCAACATTCCACAGGAAGTTAGACTGTACATCCCACGTTTAAATATTGTATAGATGCAGAATAACATGATCTGACTTTTCTTTTCAAAAAAATAATTTCTTTTATGTTCAAGGAAATAAGGAGAATGGAGATCTAACCCGACCTCTCACCTTAATTTATATAAAAGAATATCAATACTAATCCATAAATTATGATCGGCAGTGACATATAACAAGTAAGATGAGTTGAAACATATCCACCAAAAATGGAACAAAAAGTATTAAAATGAAAGATGACGGTTAAAAGAAAAGGCATGTTGGAATAATTTCGGAAATGAAGAAATGTAAGGTGAAACGAGGCGGCCCTCCCATCCCTCTCCCATAAATCCAATATTCTCTCACCTTTTTAATCCCTCCGAGCGCGTGCTCCACACTCGCACCATAGCTCCATTCCACCACCTATAAATAGGCAGCTCCTCCGCAGAGAAGGAAAATATAGCAATCAAACTTCATACATACGTATCTTCAACTTTCCTCTTCAACCTCAACATCTCCCATAACATGTCTGACAAGTGCGGAAGCTGCGATTGCTCTGACAAATCCAACTGCACGTATATATCTTCTTCTCTCTCTCTTAATATTTATTATCGTTTTTTTAAACATTTTCATCTTGTCTAGGACAGGGAGAAAAAAATGTTTTGTTTGTGTTTATGTTCATATGTATAGCGATCCAGTTTCAAGATTCAAGCATGCAGCTTCATAACAAGAATATGACTTGTGTGCTTGCATGGCTACCTTTCTTGAACAAGTTTTGAGCAACCTACTAGATTCATATATATATTGTGATTGAATAATTGCAGGAAGCAGGGGTACACAGCCGACATCATTGAGACCGATAAGAGGTAGTCTTTGCATAAAGATATTGAATAAATTAGATTAGTTTATTATAGGTGAATTTAATTGAGTATTAATTTGTGCAGCTACGAGGTGGTGATGGGTGTTCCGGCGGCGGCCGAGCACGACGGGAAGTGCAAGTGCGGCAGTAGCTGCAGCTGCACCGACTGCACCTGCGGCCACTGAGACATATTTAGTGATGAGTATTAAAAGGGGGGCTTCGATCATCATATCTTATTATGTACTCTAATGTTTGAATAAGTTAGCTCACGTGTCCTCTTGTCCTAGTCCTCAATTTCTACCCTCCCTTTGTACTGCTCCATTACTTTAATGAAGTCATATTAGTGTCCTATACTCTCTCTCTCAATGATCAGATGGAATCCTCTCTCCCAAACTCTATATATGTCCCATGGTTCCATTATTAACTTGATTATTTTAATAATTGATATTATAAGATTAAAAATTATTATGTAATGAAATTCTAACACCCTCATTTTAGAATAACCAACGTAAATAATCACTTTCTTAACTAAAAATGTAAATTAAATAATATTAGTTATAAACTCTAATTGGATTAGTGAACCCTAGGTAATAATTGTAAAATTAAACTAAATCACAAAATATATATTAAAATTGAAGAATAAATAAATAAATAAATAAATAAGTAAATAATTGATAGTATGACACCAAATTTGGAATAGAGGGTCCCAAGTGATCAACCCCATGATATGAATATCTTGAGAAGTTCAAAAAAGAGACACAATTTATTACTTCTAATAAAGATACACACACATATATATATAATTTATCAATCACCCTAAGCATGCCTCGGCGATCAGCCAATAATTTTTTTTTATATTTAGATTGTATTTTGCATTTTTAACAAAGATATATTTTCATCTGTTCAAATTTACTCATAAATACAAAACCACAATTTCTTCCATTCGAGAATAAAACCCTAACTCTGCCCCTCCATCCGTGCGAAGAAGGAATAAGCGCAAAGTAGATCAAAGAAAATACTCACCACCACGTGTCAGCTGGCCGGAATATTTACAAGAGGGCTGTTCCGGTTGATCGGCGGCGGGTTGGAATAAAAGGAAAAGGGGCTCTAAGCTAGTCCGTCTCTATCCTGTCTCAATATTAAATTTACTAAATTTAAAATATACATAACAAAAATGAAGTTTGAATTTTATATACCTATATATAAATAATCAACTTTAATAATCATTTATCAATTAAAATTTTAAAACTATATGTGAAAAAAAATCCTAATTGACTTTAATGAATGATAATTAATAATTTGAAAATAGACTAAAATAAGAACTTAAAAATAAAGAAAAAAATAAAATGTAAAAAAATTAATAATGGGACACAAGTAGGACAATAAAATTAGGATATATAATGAGAGTGAGAGGGATGCTTCCTTTTTTCTCTTGACAACTCTTGATGTTTGTAGAGGAAAAAGGCAAATAGTTAAGAGAGGGAAATGGTAATCTGAATTGAGGAGTTTAAGATTACAGTGCTTGTGGCCATGCATAATATGTCATGCAGGAGCTTGCATGAAAATTGTACAAGGCGTACAATTTATTACACTAAATATATAAAGTACTATAGTTCTCCTAGTTATCACAATATATAACAAAGTTTTCATTTGAACCACATCCGATATATATATAGTGAATCTCATTTATATATGTTATAGAATCTGTTAGTTCAATATTGCATTTGTATCGTTCATCCTTCATAAGTGTCTGCAATCGTTAATATATACACATGCTAAGAAAATTGACATTATTTTTAGTCCTAATTATTACATAAGAAATTGTATAAATCGTAAGTTTGACATTATCAATTTGTTCATTCAATTTTGAATATTGAGTCATGTAATTTATTTTTATAAATGATATTTTTATTTGGAAATGGAGAGAGTAATTGATTAATCGCTATTTTCCTAGCAATAAAACTGCAACTATACAGTGCTAATATTATAATTAGTTAGCAAGTAGAGTATCATATCTACGAAGATTGAAAAATTAAAAACATAGTAAATAATAGTCTTAGACACCTTTATATTAACCATAAGAATAAGCACCATGAAACATAAATTATAGAATGATAGGCAACTTGAAATCAACAGATAATTTTACATAAATTCAACTAAACATTCATACCCTATAATCAGATAGGTACTTAGCTACTCATAATTAAAGTATAACAAAGCAAAATTAAAGAAGACTAAAATAAATGATCTAATAGAACCAATGAATCCATGATGAACGAAAGAGTACCCGAATATTCAATCATGCACGGAACACGAGAAAACTCTAAAATTGTAGTAAACTGAAATTCTAGAATTCAAAAAATTAAAGTTGGAACTTTTAAAATAGAATAAGAGGTCGTTATTTAGTGTTAGGGATGAAAACCCAAAAAAGGGCCGAAAAAGAGTAAAAATGCGGAAATGGTACAAGACCGTACAAAACGGTGAGCTCAAGATGGGTCGTTGTTTTCTTCTTCAATTTCCTTAATAAAATTGCAATCTGCAGCAATTCTCGGCGATCGTCGGCTAGCTTGCCGACGACTCCAGTAACTCTAGAGGATCCTGGCGACCTGTGCGCCGAAAACGGAAAGCGGCGACCTGTTTTCTGGGCTACTGTTTATGCGCGCCTATCGTTTTTGGCCCGTGTCTCCTTTATCCGAATTCGGATTGTGGATTCATTTTCGCCTACAAACTCACATAGAGACGAACTAAAATTTCCATTTATAACAAGTTGTCTAATTCATATCTAACAAACTGCAAATTCGAGCAAATAATGAGCGAGTATCAAAATTCATAAAATAAAACAATTTAAGCAGAGAATCCAACATATTAAGAGTATTAAAACAGTGAAAATGAATGTTATCATTGATTAATAGAATACAATGGGAAAAAGAAGTAACAAAGTAAAGAATTCGACGACCATTGATCAATTTGAAAAAGTAGAGACAAAGACATGATTGGCTACCAATCATGAAGAATTTGTTCCTCTTAAAAGTTGGCTAGCATATCACCATTGTCCTTGTTTGCTCACTCAACCGAATATGTAAAAAGAGACGGATGGATCTTAAATTACTTTATTAATTTGTATCTCTTGGAAAAGTACCCACTGCATTTTTATGCCTTTAAACAGGAAGAAGGGAAAACGAAAGGAATAAGTAGAAAGAAGAACAAAAGAGAATAGACAGAAGAAATTAGAACGGAAAAAATTTAGAAAATATCACAGTATTTGATTATTATTTTTTTAATAATGGCGCCTTTTTTAAATTTTATCAAATTAGTACGCAATATTTTATTTTTTTCTTCAATGATATTGTATGCATATATAATAATGGAAAAAAAGATGCACAACAGCGTCATCTCATTAGTGACGTGGTTGTTGCATCATTTGTCTATGTTATATTTATCATGTTGCAACTCTTAAAATATATTTAGATATTAATTGGGTTTGTCTATAGATTAGCTATATACTTATATATATATATATATATATATATTTATATAGGGTTGTATTAGACTAATAACAGCTCTATAGGGTTTAACTAAGACCAAATCTCGACCATTGGATTGCACCAATGTATGGTCCGAATTTTGTGATACGTTATAGCATTATACATAAGCGAGTATAGCATTATAGGGGTACTTTCGTCTGCGAGGGAAATGAGGGCGGTAGTTAACGATGGAAACGGCGTACGTTCCTGATTATATGTAGGGGATTTTATAATAACTACCATCAACCCTAAACCATATCATCCTCCCACGTCCTGATTATTTTGCCACTAACAGTTTTCACTGCCACTTCGCATTCAG
>JAYDZE010495886.1:0-15702 GCA_034509125.1 Monilaria moniliformis
ATTGCTATAAATACTGCTGTTGCATGCCCTCTTCAATTCTCTCTCTCTCACTCACACACACACACACACACAACACACATACTACGATCCATTTTTCGTCTTCTGTCCGCGAGAATGGCAACAACCGGAGCGATTCGCGAGAGCGAGGGATCAGCCAACAGCCTTGAAATCGACGCCCTTGCTCGTTTCGCCCTCGACGATCACAACAAGAAACAGGTTTTTTTTTTTTTTTTTTCCTCTTATATTTTCTATTTCTTCCGTTTTTCCACGTTTTTTTGGGAGTGATTTTCACCGCAGTTCTGTTTCTTCTTCTCTGTTTTTTGGACAATTCATACCTACTACTATCTCGCTCTTTCTTGCCTAGTTTAGAGAAAGTCACACATCTAGGGTTTAGATTCACTATTTGTTTGATCTGAAATTTGCTACTGGTACGATCACTGTGTGTAATTTTTCACATTTTTCCTCTTTACTTTTTCGCGGTTGAGTGAATTTATGCAAAAACAGCGCTGATTATTCTTTCCAGAATTTTCAATTTTGTTAGCTCAATTTGTGCATTTGTACGGTGTTGATCAAAATCCTAATTTCATTGGTTTCAGAATTCTCTGTTGGAGTTCAAAAAGGTGTCGAATGTGAAGGAGCAAGTTGTTGCGGGTACAATGTACTACATAACGCTGGAGGCGGCCGACGGAGGCCACAACAAAGTCTACGAGGCCAAGGTTTGGGTGAAGCCATGGATGAACTTCAAAGAAGTCCAGGAATTCAAGCACGTCGGAGACGCTTGATTTCAATCCTTTCTGCCCATCAGACGATATCATATCTGTCTTAACTTGAATAATGTTGTTTGTTTGTTTTGAAAGGTCCAGCAAATCTGTCTTATTTTCTAACTTGATGCTACTGATCATGTAGTTATCGTGATGATGAAGCAGTAAATGTTTATGCTTGTTTGTTACTTGCTTGTTGCTGCTTCTTCTCTGTTTTATCGCATGATTCCTTTTTCCCCGCGGTATAACTTCAGCGTTGATCTGTCGTCTCTGCATAGGCGATGTTATCTTGTGCCGTTTACGGTGGTCATTTTGTGTGCGTGTGCCATGTGAATGTGAGGATCAAGAGGTGGAAGATGAGAAATGTGAGAGAATGTGTGGATGTAATTTGCAGTCTTAATTCTCTCTTTCGGGCATGGAATGTGAGGATCAAGAGGTGTTCGATTTTGTATTTCCTTTTATTATGTTTAATTTTGGAGCGTCAAAATTATATTTTTTATTGATAAATAAAATAAAATACGATAATGATGAAATGGAAGTTTTTTTTTATATAATTCCCCCCACCCCAACGATCATTTGCTGAAAAGAAAGACTTTTTAAAATTAAAATCCGGAGTCACGCGTGGGAGGGGCGCATGTTGTGCACGCGTTATTCTCATTGGACGAGAGATGCGCATACAGGCAACATGCGGGTCTCTTATTTGTTGGCGTCGCCTTTGCAGGCATTCTCACCTCCAGCCACGATGGAAGCGCGTTATCTTGCTGTGGGAAATGAATTGAAGAACTTGCAGCTTGGGTCAGTGAGAGAACCAATCATTGTTATGCAGCGGCCCCAATCTGTCAACTCAAAGCAGGCTCCCACCTCAAGTGTCAGTTCGTCTCCTCCTGGGACGGCTATGGGCTGGTATCCTAACAATGTTGAACTGGGGAAGCCCAATGGGTTGGTACCACCTAGAAGCATTAGTCCCAGTGGTGTTGGATCAAATCTAATGTACAACCCAGTGCATTACCACTCACAGATGCAGTTTAGCTCGATGGATCCCCAGGGGAGCACAAGCCAAAACGGTTTGTGGAGCAGAGGAGGTGCATCACCAACACTTGCGGCTGCTTCGTCCCTAGGACTCTTCTTAGCGCTGGGTGCAAGTGGCTCATCAGGGTCTTCATCTCCAGTGGACTGGAGCACAGGCAACTCGATGTTACAATTTGATTATACCAACATAGACTGGAGTCTGGATCTTGGGTCCCAGCCGAATGGGTTATGGAATGGTATACAGAACAATACTACGCATACATTGGATACATTTGGTTATGGAATGGGCGTAAAGTCGGCAATCGGACCGGTTGTATCAGGTGGGAACGGGGCATCATCGATACAGGAGATGATGGAACCGAACATGGCTGGTTCTCAGGAATGGTCTTCTCCGTTTGAAGAAAAGGACCTTTTCAGTTTGCCCAGACAGTTAGTTAGTTAATGTCATCTTCCATTTCTTTTCTTCTTCCCCCCAATCCATATATCATCAACCCAGCTGTGTGTTATCTGACCTTTGGATTCTGATTACTATAACTAGTACAAGAATACAATGAAAATGGTGGCAAGTAAAAGAGCAATCATCAAATATTAAAATGTGATTGCTACTTGCATTGGGTGTTGAATGAATCGCAATTGTGAGATCCATGTGGTACAACGTTTATTCCATTCCACAAACTAGAGAGAGAAAGGGAGAATATATGATATATTGGCATTATTGCTCTGTTTTCAGACTATTCAACATCCTTTGGAAAGCATGTTGATTCATCAATTGAAAGAGGCTCCGAGTACCACTGATCAGCTGATCGCGTGATGAATTTTGCCTCTGCATTCAAATAAAACAAATAAACTTTTATTGAGTCAATGGTATCATAATAAATAAACTAAGCAATCAAACCAGAAAAGGAGAGAACGATCAAAAGTCTTGCTGTAAGTAATGCTTTCTGGAACAGATAGTGATCTTTAGTCAATGAAATGCTTATGCAACTTGTTCAATGAGCATCGAGATTTTTGTACGTGTAGTAGGGAAGTAAGAATACTGCTTTAGTCGATGTAGCGAGCCATGTCATTAGTGAGTTACCTGATAAAAAGACGTTTTTGTACTCTTCATCATCGTAAACAAACTGAGGTGGATCGGGAGAACCCACGCCCACAATAGTACTCCCACTGAAGCAAAGGAAACATGTTAGTAACAATGTGTGTCTCATAAAGACAAAAGAGTATATAATGTTTATTTTTTATTTGTTTTAGACAACAAACAAATACATCTTATCAGATTAAAAGAACAAGAAGAACATAAATTGTCTTTTTTAAGTATAGAAGATCCGAAGTTGCATACAATTATCACCTAAAACGGCGTATGCATTGAGAAATCACCATCCAGACCTAACTTATGATTGTTTCTTCTATTCCTATATTGAAAGAAGATCTCAAAACCCACATCATTTAATTATTCTAGGTAGGTTCACACACACAAAAACGCACGTCCATCACCTAGTACCAAGAGTTGGATATCCATGCTGAATAGCTGAACCTAAAGCATTTATCTAGCAGTATAGCAAAATAGAACTTCTTTTTCCAAAATAGCATGAGAGCCCACTAGTTATGTCGCTAGAGACTACCACTTCCTAGGCCATATATTTATTAGCCAATAGTTACATAAAGGTTATGTTTGATTATCAAAATAAGGAAATGTAAATTGACAAGAGGAGAGTCTCAGGGTCATCAATGGTATGGTTATGAGAACCTCCTGACCATGTAATCTCGATTAGTTAGATATCTGAGTAGGTAACGAAACATACCTTCCGGACATGAAGACCGCGTCATACTGTCCTCTACCTGCTGCAGCTATCCGCTGTTTAAGTCTTTTTAGTGACGGAACGACTTCAAAAGCAGGAGGTTCTGCAGTGAGACGAAGCAAAATCAATTCTCATCACGCTACCCGGAAACCAGAACATACATACACGACTCTGGAAGACGTTAGGATGATGCCAACTTTTAAAATATATCAACTTGAAATGCTTTTGCCATTACGCTAGTTACTTTACTAATCTGATGATGAACGATGATTTTTAATCTATAGTATAGGAGCTGAGACTCAAAGTGAGCTCCTTTACCAACCGAAGCCTTTTATTTGTGTCGTGTGTTTGAGGTTAATTCCAACAGGGGATAGTATTTATGATTTAGTATACAGGAAAACAATAAAACATTGCATAATATATTGTTATATGGACTAATTCTGTTTCAAATTGTTTCCTAGTTCATACCAAGATCATTAACGCAAACATCCTGAGAGATTCCACCCTTTGATATCTTCTCTAGCAACACCAAAGGATCAATTTGGCTTGTTTGGTCCATCCGAAGATGCTGAGATTTGGAAACAACATAATATGAGCATAGTGTTAATTCAGCCCATTGCCAGTTTTAATTTATTCAGTAAATTTAATGAGCTATAGTACCTTGTAAACTTCACCCGTGGGGCATGCCTCTTGTGGCTTAATGAGAACCATAGGAAGATCAAGAGGCACAGGTGGAGTAATATCTTCGACAACCTAATCAATTCAAAGATGAAGTATTACATTTCATGAATGTCGTAAGCTTCATACACTGTTGGGAACACAACAATCTGCACGAATCACATGTATACTCCATTTTGGTCTGTTACAGGCATTTACTTTGAGTAATAAGATAAATTGATAAAACAGAGGATTGATTATTTGAAGGATAATATGGTCAAACAAGCTCAAATTTTATCAATCCATTCAAGTAAACAGTGGATTAGCTTGAATTATTTTTATCAATCCATCCTATCACTCAAAGTAAACGCCCATACTGACATACAAAAGAAAAATTACTAACAACAGGAAACTGTTATACTCAAGGATGCTTCTGCGTTCAGCATTATTTGTTAGTGCACTGTGCTAAGTGAAGGATAAAATAATATTCGGTCTGCCTTGATTAAGAAATAACCTCTATAGACTTCAGTAACCAGAATCAGATGTCTAAGCATGTAAATTGTCATAAAAAATTATGTGCTTATTCAAAAATTGACAAATATAAACAATGACATGGAAAGCTGAAAGACATGAACAAGAGATGACAGGTTGAATTCACCCGAACTTAAGACTTACCTCTCCTCTACCCGTACAATATGCAGCACCGTGAGAGAAGAAGAAGGGGATATCAGAGCCAATCTCACCCGACCACTCTTGGAGATCCTTTTCACTAGCAACGCAACCACTAAACTGATTTGCTGCCCACAAAGCAGTAGCAGCATTACTGCTGCCACCACCAAGGCCAGCTCCCGTTGGCACTTTCTTATCAAGATGAATCTAGATACGCACACAAGGAAGACATGCTCAAACCGAGTGAATTACACTCCATTAAGAAGTCAACAGGTTTCAATTATAAAATTTACCCAAAAGTAGTTATCAGTCCCTGTCTTTTTCCTGAAGAGATTAAGAGCCTTTATTATCTGCAAAATGGAACAAATAAATGAATTGAAATGGAACTCATTACATAAAATGAACAGCAAGGAAGGGAAAAAATTCTCAGCATACCAAATTTCTGTCATCAAGAGGAACTCCGGGCACATTGGTTGACAAACGATCTGTTGATTTTGATGGGGACAATGAGAACTTTATTTTATCTCCTAGGCTGATAACCTGAAGGAAAAAACGAAATGCTTCATCAACAACCATATCATATCAGAAGCCTCATTCACATGACCTTAAGACGAATGAGAAAGCAGTTAGTCAAGTAACTGGGAAGAGCTTACATGGAAAAGAGACGCCAAATCATGGAATCCATCTGCTCGCTTGCCAGTTATTCTTAGGAAAACATTAATCTGTGCATCAAAAAAGACAAATTTGACAAAAGTTCAATATTTTTCCTTGCAAAAGCCAATGAAGATTTGGGGTCTAAGCTAGCTAATTGGACTAAATTTTTTATCATCTTACCTTGCAAGGCGAAAAAAGAGTGAGTCTTGAAATCCCAGCATCCCTATCCACTTCATCAGCTAACTTATTTAACTTATTCTCGAGATCATATACTACCTAACAACACACAATCACAAAAACCATAAATTTTCAATTTTTATTTTTTCCCACAACAACGTGACAAAATAATTTCAAATAAACAGTCACCCCTTAAAAAGAAGAAATCACAATCAAATGGGGCGCGTAATTTAGTGCAAATTAAAACTGACTTGTAATTCAAGAATTCTGATACCTCTAGTTGTTTTCTGCCAGTGGTGGAATCATAAGCCGTCGCTCTGATAAGATGGATTCTTGAGGACTGAATCTTTTTGCGGAAAGACGACGACCCATGTGGCTTAAACGAAGAAAATTGAGGAACAGTGGCGTTGGTGAATGAATTGAAATGTGGTTTAGGATTGTAGGAAGCGTGACTGCAGAGGAAATGGGAGGAGGAAGCCATTGGAATTGGAGAGAGAAGCAACGGCAAGTAGCCCACCAAAACCAATTAACTGACTGCTACACTACAATTATGGTTAATGTGGAATAAATAGCATTCAATATTTGAAGCGCATTAAAGATTCCGCAATTCAAACTTATTCAACTAACATAAATTTTGCAGCTGCTGCTATGTTTAGACGAGAGAGAGAGAGAGAGAGAGAGAGAGTCCTTTCATTGGTCAGCGATTAAGCTGATTGAGGTTGCACCATTCTTCTATGGTGTGCGTTTTATTTATTTATTTAAGCTGCGAATGTGACTATATATATTTTTTAAATTTTCTTTGTTGATTATTGAGCATGATTAACTAATTATATTAATTACTAATTATTGGTAGCGAAAATAATAATTACTAAATTAAACACAAAGACTTTGTGTTCAACTATCTAAACTATTTTGGGTGCAATTTTTACATATTTGGGTTTTCGGTAATAGAAATAAAAAACAAAACTTTAGTCATTAATAATTATATATTAAAATAATTTTCTGTAAAAATAAATAAATAAGCTTTAGTCATTAATAAATTTTCTATAAATATAATTTATTCTAAATATTTATCTTTATTATATTTACATTGCATCCGTCAAATTGATGTCCAAGGCAAGGCCAAGAGTTTAGAGAAAAATTCAGGTTTGCAAAGAAAGTCAAATCTTGATGGTGAAAGTATAATATAGAAGTGGAAGTCCTAACTCTACTTGTAGTGTCTAAATATACATCATGTTAACACAATTACTTCATTTAGTTCAACTTTGAAATAGTAATGTTGAAATCAGCCGCGGATCTAGAACTGATAAATGGAGGAGTTATAATTAGTTGCATTAAACTAAATTTTGCAGTCATCTTTTTTTTTGGGACGGGCCAATAGCTAACGGAGGGGGGACCATGGTGATTTTACGGCCACGGTATTGGGAAATTGCTCGTCGGGAGGTCGGTCGCCCCCTCCCGCTCCCCTGTATCTGCCGCTGGTTGAAACAAAGATATGTTCTTTATCGGCACAAAACTTCAATTATGAAAAGGAAGAAAAAAATGTGTGTGCGACAAAACCCTAAATCAATCGGTCACAAAACTTCAATTATGTTCTTTATCAATTCATTTTATGATATTTGACAAATGTAATTTTATAGTTAAAGGAGCTTAAACTACAAATGAGTTCAAATTTGGCTTTTTTAATTTTTTTTTTTGGCAAATCAGACTTTATATTATTATAAAAGGAATCGAGTTCGAGCAACTCACAAATTCAACATGGGTTGATCAAACGATGATTTTTGCAGTAGAACCATCACTAAAACGAATGGAAGTAATGCGCCCACCTCATCCTCATCAAGAACACAAACTCTCAACTCATTAACAAATCACAAACCCAAATATCAATAAACGAAGTCAAAGTTCTTCACAGCCTCCTTAGCACATGATACCGATGATGCTGGCTTCATTTTCAGCGTCACCATCTTCTTCCTTAGCCCACATTCGTAGATCTTCATTTCTTCACGGAAACCCAACTCACATTACCAAAATCAAGAACCCATCCTTTTTCATTGGGTTCTCCAAGTATAATGGAGCAGCAAATTCCACTCATCTGTTCACTGATTCTTCTCTAGGGGCATCAGTGAAATGCTTCTCTCAGGAAGAAAAGCAGCAGCTGCTGCAAGACGATGAGGAAGTTCATGAATTCCAGAGGCTGTTTTCAAAACTTAATCAAGCCACATTGAAAAGGGAACCCGGTACACGATCAATTGCTATTTCTTGATTTCCTTTTCTTTTGAAGTTTAGTGCAGCGAAGAGAGGATTTGAATCTTGAAGTACGTGCTTGACTAAGTAGGTGGTAATGGGACTTGGCAAAATTTGTTCTTTTCACTGGGTTCAAGATTTTAATTGCGTTAAACGATTTCAAAAAATGTAACAAGATAATGTGGTTATAAAATGGTGCAATCTTTATTTTTGGCTCTTTAGAATAGTTGATCTTAGTTTAATATGTGCAGCTGAAGTGTGTAGTGTTTGTGTTGATAATGCGGTTATGAAAATGTGCTAATATTCTTGTCTCTTGTAAAGGTATGATGTTACTAAATAACATTTCAAATTCATAGTTCATTTACTATACAGAGTAAATCGGAATACTCCAACAGATTTCTTTGGTGTATTCATCTGTTGCCTTGATATGGTCTCATCTCTTATGGTTGATGAATACTCTTTCCATATTCCCAGGAAGCCTAAGCAGTTCGATTTTCCTTGTTGCTGGCACCACTGTACGTTTCTTCAACTCTCTTGGATGCCAAATTTTGTCAGTAATGACAAAGTTTCGATTTTCTTTTGCCAAATATTTCTCCACGCACGAAGAACGAAACTGCCACATTTCATAGCATCTAAACATGGTCATTTTCTGACTATCGAAATAAGTAATTACATAACGTATCCTTACAGCTCATTCAGTCAGATCAATTTTATATGATAGCAATTACTAAGTTTGATAATTTCTTTTTCTTCCACAACATAGAGATGTCACTCGTTCATTTATCATGTTCTATCTTGCCTTCTCAATTTTGATCATGTATAAAGAAAGCGATTTGAGTTTCCCGTATGATTTGAGAGACACACAGTCTGCCAGGTGGTAGTATCATTGCGGCTTCCTATTTTCTGATCAATAATAGTTACATTTTCTCCCTGTTAATTATTTTGGAAGATGTGGTTCTACTAGATGTGTGTGTGTGTGAACTCCTTTTGGCCAAGGTCCTTGAATTGCTTCCTCTTAATTGCATATGAATTCTGGATGCTGGTAATATATTTTACTATTCATGTTTCTTATGAATCTAAAATTGCAATATTAGAGCCCTGCTATCAATCTTCAGTTTTTTGTTCAAATACCATTCCTGATTGCATTACACATACAGAATAGCAACCTTGTTCATGAGGACCATACATTGATAAATAATATGGACAAGAATTTGTTGTGTAAAATAAAAATAAAAATAAAATTCATATGGAGGTTTCATTTCTACAACTTAGTAGAATTATGGTTTAATGATCTTCATTTTTTCTTCATGAATTAACTTTTCTGTTTCTTCAACTATCACTTCTCGTTGTAATCAATTTCGGTGGTCTCAAATAGATAGGTGCAGGGATACTTGCCATTCCTGCCGTGACACAAGAATCTGGATTCCTGGCATCTGCAGTAACCTGCATCTTATGCTGGATGTTTATGGTAATGATTATTTTACTAATCTTGTCAGTATTAATTAGTCATCTGGAGATGGACAGTTGAATCAGGGAACTTTGTGACGTCAAGCTATAGGATAAAACAAGAGAGTTCAATTATCATATCGAAATCGAACATGAATACTGAAAGATCATTTGAAAGTCGCAGGTCATTTGGGTCGTGTTGCACTCTACTATAGAAACTGACTAAGAGGGTTAGAAAAAAAAAATTCTCAAGCACTTTAGACTTGTTATAAGCTTTCAAACATCTCATCACACTCCCGGATACTCATCAAACACATTTCACTATGTTTGCTTTCTAATTATGTTTGTTATAGGGCGTAAAGTATTGAGAGAATAAATTTCATGTAGAGTATTCGAAAGTTTCTTATATTAGCAAGTATATGTGTCGGAAAATGTCTTTTCATTGATTGTGTTTTGGGAGAATGAATGAGAAGGAAAATATCTGCGACTGAAGACTGAAAATAACTAATACAAACTGTCTTTCTCTTGGAGCATACTCTTCCAAAGATAAACTATCTATTTGCTTAACTTGAAAATTTCTCATAATGAACAGTCGAGCTCCAATGCATTTAGCTCCTTAAGACTGTTGGATCCAATAGCTTCATTCATTTATTTGCTTCAAAGACCTTGCTTTTTTCTCTTTGCAACAGTTTTTCACTTGTAGGGAAATGTGATAATATGCTGTGCTTGAAATGGTGTAGGTCATCACTGGACTTCTCATTGCTGAAGTAAATGTGAACACGATGCGTGAGCTTGGTTCTGGTGGTGTTTCATTGGTAGGTTAATTGAGTTTGTGTATTGATGTGAATAATGCACTCTGCATATGG
Organism: Monilaria moniliformis; assembly: GCA_034509125.1. NCBI lineage: Eukaryota > Viridiplantae > Streptophyta > Magnoliopsida > Caryophyllales > Aizoaceae > Monilaria > Monilaria moniliformis. The sequence continues at coordinate 10,300 of JAYDZE010495886.1, forward strand.
TCAAAATTTGACCATCATCTGTATGTAGAGATTTTCCTTGATGGTGGTAATAGTTTTGCTTGCTATAGTGCATACCATTTTGCCAAATGACATATTGAAGAGCAACTGATATTGTGCATGGACATGCATTTTACTCATACTTAATAGTTTGTTCTTTGTGTGGGATGAATAAATCCATTTTTCTAATTGTAAAGTGGAACAGAAATTAGAAAGTGCTTGTCAAAATTTTGCCTGATCTTGGAGAAGATCTCCCCTGCAGGTTCATTTCAATATAAAATGACAGTGCATAGTTCCAGGGTTAAGATGTGAGACTGTAAAAATAAAATATAAATGTCCAATTTTATTTGACTAATTGGAGTTCTGTGCCAGCTTTTCCATAATCAAATTCATGGTATAATTGAAGTTCAAACTTCTTGCTACTTTGATCCGGTCGATAGTGGTCATGAACCAATGAAGACCAAATTGTAGAGTTCAGTCAATTGATCCTGTTGTATGATTACAGGTATCAATGGCCATGAGAACCCTTGGAAATGTCGGAGTGCAGGTTGCCTGGTACGAAAATTCATTCCAATCATGTAGTAGGTTTATTACAAACTAGATAGTGATTAAATTATTATAAGTTGGCTTGGCTCGGTGAGTGTTATGCAAACGGTTTCTGTTCTGTTGTCCTTCATCATTTTTCTCACTTTTGTTCATCTGTTTTTCTTCGTCATATTATTAATTAGTACATTATTTCATATTTTTTGAGGGAAAACATATATCTAAAATTTCAATTCAATAAGTTTTCTGCTACCTAGGAAATAACTAGATGCTGCCATTCGTTATGCTTGCCCTGTTCAAATGAAACTTTACTATTTCATGGCATCAAGCAGTGATTGTGACCATAGCCTGTAGGTTTTAGATAAGAAAGTAAGATAGAAATCTCTCTATTGATTATGCCAGGACATTGCTCTTGGTGTCCCTCATCTTTTGTATAAGCTAACTTGCAAATTAGATGTCTGTTGACATATTAAGCAAAGTCAGTTTTTGACCTAATGATTTTTTGGGATAAGCTTGAGATATTAGCTTACAAACGAGTGGTCATATTCTCAAACCTGCTTTTACCTCATTGCTTTTTCACCAGATTGTTATTTAGCTAATGTTTGACCTACTGAAAAATAAGTGAAAGAGGATGGTTTGTAAAGTTGACAGTCTTAGGTTGAATAGCATCTAAAAATGGCAAAATAAATTCAGTGAAAGGCTCTCAGTGAAAGGAATCCTTTTCCTTATGCGATTCCCAACAATCTGTTCTCCCAAAATTGGATAGAGATATTTATAAGTGTCACTTATCCTTGTATATGATACTTAAATTGATGCCATTTGTTTTGGTCTAAATGGTATGCTATTAAGCAAAATAAAAGGTCGTTGGGATGCTCAAGATGTTTCTAGTTTAAGTGCTTCATCATTCCACCCATCTTTTGATACACAATGTCACTCCATATTTCTATATAAGGTGAGTATTGATATTGAAAAAGTTCTTAATCTTTTAATACAAATTGAAACTCCATATGAATTGTTCCACCTTTTCAAGTCTCAGTTGTTCAGCGATGTGGTTTTTCCTGTAATTCCATAGTTTAGTGTTTCTACTATGTGATTAAACTTGTGTCTGAAAATGGTGTTCTTCTGCTGCAGCTGGTCCTACATTTTCATCCACTATGCCCTCCTTGTTGCCTATGTGGCTCGTTCCTCAGAAATCCTGACAAATTTCCTCGGCATTCCAATGTATGGACCAGATTTTTTTATGTCTTTTAGTTTTCGAGTGTATTTCTTGTTTTATGTTCCATTTGGTAGGTAAAGTGGCTGGGTTGTATCACTTTGGCAAGTGTTAGTCATGTATGTTTAAAGTATTTATTAGGTCCGATAAAAATGGTTATTCCATATTAAAGTTTGACATTGTTCGGAACTTATTCAGTTTGATTCTGAGTTAGAATTTGTAATGGAGGTCATATGAGTTCATGAAGAGTAAACACTTGTAGTCAACCATGGAAAACTATAGATAGTGATCGTTAGAGATCGAGCTCCTCCTAACACTAGATGCAGCCTCCTTTGCTTTTCTATTTGGGGAGGATGTCATCCGCAATTTCATATGTTTGCTAGGTGTTGATTGGAAGCATTCTAAATTGCAGATGGGAAGCTGCAACACTGTTTTCGATGCTTTTTGGAGGTCTATGCTACTTTGGAAGGTTGGTTCAATCTTCTATCTCACCTTTCCATACAATGAGTTGTTCAATTGTGAATTGATTGTTCCTTGGCACTGCCATATCATCAACAAACTTATGAAGACCTGTTTCACTACTCTCTTAAAGCTGTCAATTGTCTATAGCCGATTTTGTTCGAAAGCTAGAGAAATTTACTCTAGTTTGAAAATTTATACTTCTTCTTATACCTTGTCTCCACAGGTAGATTCTCAGGATGCTTTGTCAGTGCATAAAGATCTCGGCAATTTTTTCATTATTTCTGTGATAATATCCATTCTTTGATCACTTGTTCAAAACTGTATTTCACAGGACCATCCTTTTTTTCTTCCTAGGTCTTTACCCTTTTCTGTTATCTTCAAGAATTGTTGAGTGACGATATTATTTTTATTTCTATGTAGCCAGGGGATTATTGGAGCAGTGAATGGTGCTTTAGTGATTAGCATAATAGCTTCTTTCGTGGCCCTTGTGGTAATCTTAAGCCTTATCCCACTTTATTCTTTTATTTATACACAAATATGCTCCAAACTGCAGATTTATGCAATAATAGCAAGTTGATAATCTGCTTCGATATCCACTTACAGTTTGATGGATTTTGAAAGTTGGAAGTAGTTTAAAACTTTTTCTTTCTTCTCCTTTTTTTCCTCTTATTTTTCTGCTTCCTTTTATTTGTTGGTCTTTTTGTGTTTTCTAGTTACAGTGTGTGCATATTTTGTTAGGTGGTGGCAAGTGGAGACTTACACTGGGATTTTCTTCTAAAAGCCAACTTAGAGGCTGCACCTCGAAGTATACCGATTATAGCACTTTCTTTTGTTTATCAGGTACCACAACTATCTATCCTTCATATAATTCACTCTATAAACTCGGGTATTATTTTGACTATGCTTCTTATTAACTCTCTCTCTCTCTCTCTTGTGCAGAATGTGGTTCCAGTTCTTTGTACAAATCTTGAAGGCAACTTATCAAAAGTAAGGTGATAAGGTTTGTTATCACGTAAAATTTTATTCATATACAAGTCCCTGCACACTGGATCAATTTTCATCAAAATAAACCAACAGGTGCAGTTTCTAAGATCCCAAATATGAGAAAGTAGTTATCAGTTTCTACTGAGAAAGTAAATAATCTTGTAGCGTGAAGCCATGCATGCATACTAAATATTCTACTGCTTTTCGAAGATATTTTGATAGAACCAACCAGATTTGCATTGGCTCAAATTCTTGAGGATCAACATAAATTTCCTTCAATCATGTTTTGGATCCATTCAATAAATATTAATCAATCGCATAATGTACTATGGTTGATCTGCAGGACGGCGATTATTGGAGGCACTGCTATTCCGCTAGGCTTATTTCTGATCTGGAACGCAGTCATTCTTGGGATCATCACAACTCCTGAAACGGGATCAAATACTTTTGTTGACCCACTACAACTACTGCGCTCATCTAATGAGGTTGTCGGGGTTAGTAACTGATTCCTGACACTTGACCTATATTATCATAGTCAACTAGTTTTAGCCATCAATAATACACGAAGACTCCATGATAAATTGTTTGCTGAGGAAGTATAAACAATTATTCTGTAAAAAATGAAGGAAATACAAGTTTAAGAATGAGGTTTCTGTAGCTGTAGCAACTCTAACAAAATCCAAATAAATGAAAATCTCTTATCTACCTAATAGCTGAAATTTTCTAACCACTAAAACAATTTTCTAACACTTTCGCAGCCAATAGTCGATCTGTTCTCAGTTCTTGCCATTGCGACCTCATACATTGGGTTTGTTCTCGGCCTCTCGGACTTCCTTGCTGACTGTAAGTGGTTTTTTTCTCCACTACAATATCAAACACTCAAGGATGTGCTTCGATGAAGGGTGCATTTGGAGATTGAGTTTTGAATTCATATCATTCTAGTTTATGGTATTTCTTGGTAGCTCTGTATCCATCAACATAAAAACTTGTTTCTTAACATAGTTTGTGTGAAAATATCACAGTGCTGAAACTCCAGGGTGGCGAGAAGAGGCCGTTGCCGTATGTCCTTACTCTAGTTCCTCCGTTGATATTGTCTTTGCTGGATCCGGAGATATTTTTCAAAGCTTTGGATTTCGCTGGGACTTATGGAGGTACATGTTTTTTTTTTTTCAATCATCACAACATGTTTTTTCTTAGTATATATAATGTCATTTGATGATTCTTTTTATTTGATTATTGGGTAGTCTTGGTGCTATTTGGAGTTCTTCCTGCGGCAATGTCGTGGTCGGATAGATATTCAGGATCGTCAGAGACTCCCCCATTGGTTCCCGGAGGAAAAGTGACGCTCTCACTGGTAATGGCGGGATCAGGCCTTGTCATTCTTACTGAAATTCTTGAGAACTTCGGCCGCCCATAACCCATCTGATGTTACGACACCATCCGAAAAACTTGAGGCCCCGTAGTTTGTTATTGTTATTGTTATTGTCATTGTCATACATATAGACAAGGGATGGAATCCGATTTGAACGATCCAGCAACATTGAGGACCATCTCCCTTAAATCTTAGGGATTCATTGATCAAGATTCTAAGTGCTCTTAAATGCATTTTGCCTTAAATCTTTTTAATTTTGTTTTGGGAACCAACAGAGAAGAAAAATCTTAACTAAAAGTTGGGACAGGTGTGTTTCAACAACAAAAACATACCCTAAAATAGCAAAACTCCAGAACTCTTATTCAGTTTATGCCAAATATAAATTGCAAAAAAATCTAAAAAATACTCATACTGATAAGGGCAAAGAAAAAAGAAAAATACCAAGAAAATTGCACCAAATTAAGTTGGGTCAGTATTGGATCTTGTCAAAACACTTCTTGCGACAGATGATGCATTCAATCATGAATATGATCAACAATGCTACAACTAGAAATCTAAGCAGTATTTCATATCACAACAAACACCACATTCCTCCCTCAACAAATACAGTACCAAAATAAAAGGTTTAGCCGTTTAGGTTTAAGATAAATATTCCCGACGCATGATGCTAATTACCATCTAATCAAGAGCCATTGCATGAGGACCACCAGTAGCGTCCTCCAATCCAGTCCTAGGCTCATCAATTGCACTTCGCATTTCCTCCATTAAACTCCTTTGTTCTTCCTCAATGGTGTTCTGTAATTCATCCACCTGTAATCAAGTACAGCAATGA
>JAYDZE010495997.1:0-15702 GCA_034509125.1 Monilaria moniliformis
AATCATTATTCTTTCCTTAATTAACGTGGATGGTGATTAGGTAAAATAAAATTTTAGTTAAAATAGGTAAATTCCTTAATTTTTGGTACTTATGAAAATGACAAAATTATTCCAATTATGTATATACATTTATTTAAATTTATCACTACCCAATTATTATTGATACGTTCAATTCTATGAACATTTCTAGCCCAATGTTTATTTGGGCCAAACTAAATTATTATTGTAACTTTCTAAAAATTAGTTCATTGCTTTAAGCCCAATATTTTATTTCCATCCACCAAACTCAATAATTAACTTTTGAGTCTAATAACTTAAGCTCAATGATTTATATTGAGGCAAGATTCACTTCTTTCATATACTTAAAAGGTCCTAGATTGAATTTCAAAACTAAAATTTTTGGAATTTTTAAATCGTTACATTTTCACCAAATCCTAACCAAAAGTCCATTCTATGTTTGTCAAATAACATAAAATTTGTCTCAAAAAAATCCTTATATTATTGCCAACTAAATCATTCTAATGGAATATATAATTTATCGTGAAATATCGTTAATTTCTTCATGCTCTTCTAGTAAACATAGTGAAATTGTAACAAATTTTTCATAAACAAAATTTATCCTTTGTGATACAAATTAGAACCACACTTTAGATTTATAGCTATTAAATAAACAATTAATGTGACTATCTATATACTACAATAATTGCTCCCTAATTTGAACTATCACTATTAAGGGTGTATTTGATAGTAGAGATAAGCTTTACTATTTAATTATAATTAATAATCTAATCTTGAGCTTATATCTAGTCTCTACTATCAAACAAACCCTAATTATTCAGGGACGTAGTCATAATCATGAGTATGATTACAATTATGAGCGTCCAATATTATTTTAGAAATTATTATTTGCAATAAGAGATTATATTATTCCACTTGCACGTTCTCCATCTTATAGATAATGGTATTATCCCACTTGCACGTCATCCTAATGGATATGGAATTCGCAATAAGAGATGAAGCGTCTATAACGTATGTTATACTCTTTCCGTTCAATAAAAATAGTTATAATTTTGTTTTGGACGTCCACAAAAAATAGTATCATTATATATTATATACACTACTCCACAATATATTATTTTTAATATATTAATTTATTTATACATTCTATCATATATGACCCACATTTTAATATTACAATTATTTACTAATGTAAGTCTCTTTCTCCATTCATTATATCTTTATAATATCTTCGCCTACATTTCTTAAAATTTGTATCACTTTTTCTTAATATTATTTTTTGTGAACGAATGAAATCATGCAAATTGGTGAATGATTAATATTAAGCTAAAGATACATAGAAGTCTTAATTAAGCTACTTTAATGTTTTACTTATGAGTAATTTAAAATTAGTCAATGCTCATTTAGATTAAGTGGACGCCCAATAAGCTTAAGAGGATATAATAATACTTAGTTGCAAATTTACAAATGACACGTCAACTTTAATTTAAGCAAAAGTACAAGATGCTTAATTTCTATTAAATTGAGTAGGAATCTTGCACATAGATTTTGAAAAGGATAGATTTAACTCAACCACGTAACTCCAATGAGAAACCAATGAGAAAGGTTCTCTCTTTTTTTTTTTTTTTTTCTTACTATATTTTTAAAGAGGGGGTCTACCGTACGCTCCACCACACCATACGAGCCACAGTAGACCATGTATTAATTATTTAAATTAATATCTAATTAACAGAATTAACATATAATCATTATAATTAATACAGTTAACAATATAAGCAATTAAAGCGCGCGATACACACAGAAGTTTTAGTCTTTTTTAATTATGAAGAAAATTAATAGTCTTTCTTTAGGATGTATATTGAATAAATTCCACTCTTATGCAATATCCTGCAAGTCATACAAAGAGATGCGAGTTATTATTATTATTATTATTATTATTATTATTATTATTATTATTATTATTATTATTATTATTATTGGCCTTATCTAAAGTGTTCCTATAAATTAATATTTTCTAGTACTAGCCCCAAGTTTCCTCATCGTGACACATTATTTTTTATTTGAAATCGTGACGACATTTTTCTTGAAAGATTAAATACACGAAACGGCATGTTCTCGTACGTTATTTTGTCTTATATAATATATAAATATATATTATATATTTTCTTGTGTATGTTATTTTATCTAATAATCCGTGATCGAGTATACCATGTTATTATATGAGTCCAAATTAATTTCACCATTTATACCATATGCTATATTTAGTTTGTTTGGAGGTTTTTCAATCTTGTAAGCCTAATATGGGTGAATTTCCATTAACTTATATTGTATATCAAAATGCCATCATTCTTCAAAATAATATGAACATGATATTGATGACCAATGCAAGCAATATTCTTTCCCCACGAATTTTTTTAAAAAAATGTGTATTTTTAGTACTATTTTAGATTATGATATTCAACTTTGACTAAATTATATAATTTAGTATTTTCAATTTTTTGATATTTTAAGCATTTCTTAATGATTTATATAATTTATTTACGCTAACTATAAATTCATGTTTGATATTAAAGAGCAATATCTCAAAAAATTTACCAAACATATGATGTTTTTATCTATTTTTTTGTCAAATTCATTAGTAAATATTTTTAAGTCTTGAGGAATAATGATATGTATTAAAATTATATATAGAAATTAACTATTAACTTTAGAAATGCGTATGAAGTGCGATGTGCTTAACAACAACTCAATTTTATCATAAAGTAATAAAGTAAAACTAAAAATTGATAAAACTATTCATGTATGCTAGTAAAATTGAAAAATTAAGAGACAATCTGATTTATGTATAAAGTAATTAATTAATTTTAATATTTTTTCTATAATATATATTTAATTATATTTTATCATTCACTAAATATTAGTTATATTTAATATTCATTAAATTTAAATATTTTTATAATATAAATTAATCATATATACACAATTTAATATTTTTTATAATATATATTTAATTATATATTATCATTCACTAGATTTTAATATTTTTTGTATATATATATATATATTTGTTAATATTCCGGTCCGACCAACAATAATAAATTTATAAATTGGTCGCAAAAATCATGAACTTTGACATTTTAGCAAATTTCACACGATTTAGGATTCCAGTGAAATCGAAACTATGTGGTAAGTCGAAACTCTGACGTGGCAAAATTAAAGTTGAAGTGGCAAGTCAATCAATAAAAATAGTATCATTTAAATCACGAGCTTTGGCCGAAATATGATATTTCATACAAACTTAAAAGTTGCTCAAAAAAATCATGAACTTTGACATTATAGCAAATTTCCAAGGATTTAGAATTTCCCCCAAATCGAAAAGGACGTGGCAGGTTGGATTATGAGGTGACAAGTCGTAATATGAGGTGGCAAGTCGGAAATCCGACGTGGCAAAATCAAAGTTGAAGTGACAAGTCAATATATCAAAATAACATCGTTTTAAATATTTAAATTAAAAAAAGAATGTGATTCATCTCCTCATCTCTACTGTTTCATTGGAGCCACCTCCTTCAAGCTTCGTTCTTTCATATAATGGTGGCCCCGATTCTTCACCGCATTCATCATTTATGCTCTAATCTTGTTTCTCCGTCTCTCTCTATTTCTCAACCACCACCACCACAAATCCACCACTAGACCTCCACACAATCACCAAATTCCTAATCGACGACCACTGCTTGTATCTTGCGCCCGTGCCAGAAGCCAGTAAAGCACTTATTCAATTCTACAATTCCCACACATTTGGCTTCTATAAAGCTCAATCAGAACAAAATCCTCAAATCATCTCCCAGCCTTCTCTCCGCACATCTCGATGCCAATATCAAGCCCAAATTGAAGCCTAAATAATGGAAAATTGACTATAAGGTCAAAGTTCATAATTTTTGCGACCAACTTTTAAATTCGTGGAAAATACCAGATTTCGGTAAAAATTCTGTGATTTTAGAGACCATTTCCCCTAATTTTAATATTCAAAACGACGTTATTTTAATACACTCATGCCGCCACAAATTTTCGACTTGCCACGTAGTTTCGATTTTGTCGGAATCCTAGATCTATGAAACTTAATACAAATTTGAAGTTTATAATTTTTACGACCAACTTTTAAATTTGTGGAAAATACAAAATTTCGACAAAATTCGTGATTTTAAGCACCATTATTCCTTATTTTTTTTAAACATATATACATATGACTACTACAAAAGAAAAGGAGATTTCATTGTCATAAAATAAGCAGATAACTTTATATTATAGAATATAAATAAGTGAGATAAGCCCAAACCAAAAATGTCCAACAATGTACGAAAAAAGCAGAAAAATGGAAGCAAAAGAAACATCGAGACCATTACTCAATGGTGTCGACACAATCACTCTGATTCAATCTCATATTTATGCTCAACTCAACGTCCCTGTTTTCTCTCTCTAAAAATGTCAACATTTTTCTCTCTATATATCGCTACATCCTCGCATCTCGACGTCATCTCTATAAATACCTTTATTCCTCCGCTTTTCAACGAACACTTTCGCGGCATTCAATGCGTTTGCGATTCGCTAGGACTCCTGTTTGAATCGATGCGTTCAAAACTTTATCCCCAATTTATGCGTGCAGTTTTTTCGCGTAATTGAATTAGAAAGTTCCAACTTGAGGGGGACTATATAAATTTGGGGAATTTCAGCTACTGCTCATGTCGTTTCTCGAGGTAAATTCCTTCGCCGTTACAATCGAGGGAGGGTTTTGTTTAATTGAATTTCTGTTTTGCTTGTTTCGAGTAATTGGTTTTGATTTTTGAATTGTGGTGCAGGATTTGTTGCCGGTTGTGTGGGGAGGGGGATTTGGAGAGAGAATTCGGGTTTATTCTGGTAAATTTCAGCTGCCCTTTTCTGTTTTTTTGGTATTGTACTTGTGAAATTTGGAAAGATTGATTTTTTGATTTTATTTATACGAAAATATGCAGCTTTTGATTACGGAATTATGTTTTGTGGCATGTTTAAATGGTGAATTTTAGGGTGAAAAGTCCTGTGCTCTGCAACTGTGAGACTGTAGTTTTAGTTGAGTGACTTTCCCTTCATGTCGTTCAAGATTAGGTATAATTAGGTCTCTTAAGCGGTAAAAAGTTGTAATGTGGGCCACGTGGCTTGAACTTTGTTTTCTTTTTATTTCTGCTTTGTGCAATTTTTGTGATGTTACTTTGATCAATTGTTGGTAAGGATTCTGATTATTGAATTTGCTATTTTCTTGCCTGCATTCTCTGCTTTTATAGGATGCCTTCACCAGCAACTAGTGAATCGTTGTGTATATTCTTGAGCGTTTGTTGTAATGATGTCGTTGCAGCTCTTCTTGAAATTTCGCGTTTCCTTTGTTTCACTAGTGCAAATTACAACTTGATTCTTTATCTGGTCGTATTGCTATTTTGGGTGTAGTTTTATGTGTAAAGTACTGTTTCTCTCGTACCAGAACTATCTTGTAGACAAGTACTCCCTTTCCTACTCCAGTGATTTTCCCTTTTGGGTTTCCGCCAGATGAGGCTTGTGATTCTCTGAGATTTAGGTTTTTTCTTTTTGCCTTCGGTTTATGTATGCCTTATTCGTTCTGTATCTGGCCACGTGGTTGTGTTTTTGAGTTCCGCCGATCATAGTAACTACCTTGTTCTGGTTATCCAAGCATGATCATTGAACTTCTCGCAATGTTCGATTGTTGCAGATGCCAATCTTTGGTTAACTTTGAATTATTGTAGAACTAGAAAGACTAACACTGATTCCACTCGTTTTGAACCTTTTGGTGGTGGTACAGGCTCATTTATGCAGAACATATCCCTTTCCATGTCGAGCGTTGCGTGTGACGCCCATGGTGAAGAAGACGAAGGATGCCGGGATGACTCGTACGCTCTCATCCTTAAGCTCGTTGCTATTGCTGTAATCCTCATCATGGGAGTCTGTGGTGTGGCCATTCCGTTAGTCGGGAAGAAGCGCCGGTTTTTGCGCACCGATTCCAGCTTGTTCGTTGCTGCCAAAGCCTTTGCCGCTGGCGTCATCCTCGCCACGGGATTCGTCCACATGTTGCCGGATGCCACTGAGGCTTTAACCGACGCTTGCCTACCCAGATCCCCGTGGTCGAAATTTCCCTTCTCGGGATTCATCGCGATGATGGCCGCTTTGGGGACATTGCTAGCTGATTTTGTGGGGACGCAGTACTACGAGAGGAAGCAGAGGAAACAGGAGGAAGAAAGCCAAATCGCCAAGGCTGATTCGTCAGAGACTGGATCTGAATCGGGGATAGTTCCGATCGAGACGAGGGGGAGTGGCGCAAAGGTTTTTGGAGAGGAGGAAGGGGGCACCATGCACATTGTTGGGATGCACGCGCACGCAGCGCATCACAGGCACAGTCACTCGCAAGAGCAAGGGTCGTGCGAAGGGAAACGGGGTGAGGATCAACACGGTCACTCGCACTTGCATTCGTTCGGCTTCCGGGGCGGGGACGACGAAGATGATACTGCTCGCCACATTGTTGTTTCACAGGCAAGTTCATCTCTACCACACTTTTCGTCTACTAGCAGGGTAGTAACCCTCATTTAACATGATAAATTTATAATGGAAAAATATTATGTAATATTACATAATTATCCTTGAAATCTTAGAAAAAAATATCATATTACACCATTTAACATGACTGGCAAATCAAATTTCGTAAAACAAGGCTTTGTTTCTGACTGAATTTGCGTATGCAGGTTCTTGAACTTGGTATAGTTTCACACTCGGTGATCATCGGCCTATCACTTGGGGTTTCACACAGTCCGTGTACGATTAGGCCTTTGATCGGGGCGCTATCGTTCCACCAGTTCTTCGAAGGCTTTGCTCTCGGAGGCTGCATCTCTCAGGCGAAGCTGAGGAGCCTCCAGTCAACCCTCATGGCATGCTTTTTCGCCATAACCACCCCAATCGGGATAGGTATTGGGATCGGGATATCTTCGTTCTACAATGCTAGCAGCCCGAGAGCTCTGGTAATCGAGGGCATCCTGGACTCGATCTCCGCTGGGATCCTCGTGTATATGGCTCTCGTCGATCTGATAGCGGCCGATTTCTTGAGCAAGCGAATGAGCTGCAACGCGAGGCTGCAGTTTGTATCGTATTTCCTCTTGTTCTTGGGTGCTGCCTTGATGTCTTTGTTAGCACTGTGGGCTTAGTTAGTTTATGAGAAGCTTTGTGAAGTGAAAATTGTTGTAATTTACATCTTCTTTATTCTTTTACTTGTTAGGTCACAGAAATCAATCCTCTCTCTCCATCTCTCTCTCCCCTCCTCTTGCTCTTCTTGGTTACACTCATATGCAAGCGCTTTTCGTTAAGAATTGGTGGCTCCGAGTTGAGCCGAACACGATAGAGCTGTTAAAATCAAGTCCGTTCCAAATCTTCACTCCAAAATAACTTAATTAAACGAACAGAATTTTTTTTTCCAGATTTGGTTTATGATATATATATATGTGCGTGTGGCACAGAAATACGAGTATTCATTCCAAAAAAGGAAAAAGAAAGAAAAGATCAATAGCCGTAGATTTGGCGGGTTAATCCAACGGTATATAATGCACCGATCACTATCAGCACCCAACTGTATATTTTTTAAGCGCAAAGATTCATCAACTCCAACACATATTTCTTGGCGCCTACCAAATCCACCAACCAAAACTCAGAGAGACAAACATAAATTTATTGGTAATAACCAATCAGATTCTTGGAATCTTTCAAAACAAAATCACTGTCGTTTTCCTCGAGTTGTTGCTGCTCTGAGCTCACCCACCACCTTTTCTTAGAAAGAGGAATTCTATATTTGTTTATTTATTTCTTTGAATAATATATATGTATATATATATATATAGTGGATCATCGTGTATGGATCAATGTGTGTGTGAGTGTGTGTAGAGACAGTTTGAGTGCGTGATCTCGTCATCCCATTACCACCAACCACCTTCTAAAAATTTATGCAAAAAAATTAAAATTTGATTTCATTAAGCTGCCATCTTTGTTCACCACGTACTCGCTTTAGAAATGGAGCGCCTCTGCAGATTAGGGAATCTCAGGCGCCTGATTCCCCAATCCTCATACAAAGCTTTGAGGTATGTTTGTGCTTCCTCGTTATCTTCTCGCAGTAGCAATGTTATCAACAATCACGCCTTAATTTCTTCAACGAGTTCATCTCAATTTTTGGGGCATCGCTCCATTTCTATCTCCGCTTTAAAACCTAGCGACACTTTCCCGCGCCGCCACAACTCCGCCACGGCGGCGGAGCGGTCGAAAATGGCGGCAGTTGTAGGGTTCGACACGCTCGAATCACTAGTTTCAGCCACAGTGCCGAAATCGATCCAAATAGGTAAAATGCACCTCCCAATCTTCGACGAGGGTTTAACAGAATCGCAGATGCTTGAACACATGAAAAACCTAGCTTCCAAAAATCGGATTTTCAAATCTTATATTGGAATGGGGTATTACAACACATTTGTGCCACCTGTGATTTTGAGAAATATAATGGAGAATCCTGGCTGGTATACACAATACACACCTTATCAAGCTGAGATCTCACAGGGAAGGCTTGAATCTCTACTGAATTACCAAACAATCATAACTGATCTCACTGGCTTGCCAATGTCGAACGCCTCGCTGCTTGACGAGGGTACGGCGGCAGCTGAGGCAATGGCAATGTGCAACAACATTCAAAAGGGGAAGACCAAAAAGAAGACATTTGTGATAGCTAGCAATTGCCATCCCCAAACAATTGATGTCTGTGAGACTAGGGCTGGTGGATTTGATCTTAGGGTTGTTGTTGTTGATGATGTTAGGGATTTTGATTATGAGAGTGGTGATGTCTGTGGTGTGATGGTGCAGTATCCCGGCACCGAGGGGGAGGTTTTGGACTATGGTGAGATTGTGGAGAGGGCGCATTCGAATGGGGTGAAGGTGGTTGTGGCCTCGGATTTGTTGGCGCTGACAATGCTGAAGCCTCCCGGAGAGTTTGGGGCCGATATTGTGGTTGGGTCGGCTCAGAGGTTCGGCGTGCCTATGGGGTATGGCGGCCCTCACGCTGCCTTCTTGGCCACGTCGCAGGAGTATAAGAGGATGATGCCTGGGAGGATCATTGGCGTGAGTGTTGATTCGTTTGGTAAGCCTGCTCTTCGTATGGCAATGCAGACGAGGGAGCAACATATCCGTAGGGATAAGGCCACGAGCAACATTTGCACGGCTCAGGTTAGGTTAGGTTAAGGTCGAATTTCTGTTGCATTATTGTATATATGCATTTGTGGTTTTGTGATCTCTGTTTCCTATGATATCTTGATTAGTGTATTAGCTGTATTAAATGTGTTTTTACCTTCAATGTTGATGGTGTGATGAAGAAATATGAACTGGAAATTTTCTTGAAAATGTTGTTGTTGTTGCTATCTTTCGTGTAGGCATTGCTTGCTAACATGGCTGCGATGTATGCTGTTTATCATGGACCAGAAGGCCTTAAAACGATTGCACAACGAGTTCATGGTCTGGCCACGACTTTTGCTGCTGGGCTGAAGAAGCTTGGGACTGTTGAAGTCCAGAACCTTCCATTCTTCGACACTGTGAAGGTCAAATGTGTGGATGCGAAGGCGGTTGCTGGAGTTGCTTACAAGAAGGAGATAAATTTACGGATTGTGGATGAGAATTCTGTAAGTATGCATATACTCTGATCAAATGTATATCAATGGCATGGACATAACTGTGATATTTATGTATTAGATAACTGTTTCTTTTGATGAAACAACCTCATTGGAAGATGTGGACGAGCTCTTTGAAGTATTTGCAGGTGGCAAGCCGGTAAGATAAACTTTTTCGAAGAATAAGTTTCAGTGTGATGCATATTGATTACTGTTGTGTTTATTAGGTGACATTTAGTGCTGCCTCTCTTGCACCAGAGGTTCAAAATTCGATTCCTTTGAGGCTTGTTAGGCAGAGCCCGTTTCTGACTCACCCGATATTCAACTCGTACGGATGCATCATGTTTTTTGATATTGGAATTATATTAATCATCCTTTTAAGGAGAAATTGAAGTGTAACTTTGTTGTTTTATAGGTACCACACTGAGCACGAGCTTCTGAGATACATTCACAGGCTTCAGTCGAAGGATCTCTCGTTGTGCCATAGCATGATTCCGTTGGGATCTTGTACGATGAAACTGAACGCAACAACCGAGATGATGCCGGTTACATGGCCAGCCTTTGCAAATCTTCACCCTTTTGCTCCTGTCGAACAAGCTGCCGGTTACCAGGTTTGAACAAGAAACGAGAGCTATTCTATTTTTCGGTTTGGCCTGGATTGAACGGTGGCGTTTCTCTTGCAGGAAATGTTCAAGAATCTCGGTGAAATGCTGTGCACTATAACCGGCTTTGACTCATTCTCTCTGCAACCTAACGCTGGAGCTGCCGGAGAATACGCAGGATTGATGGTGATTCGCGCGTATCACATGGTATAGTTTTTAAGAAATTGGTTATTTGATATGCCCGTCTCGTTCTCATTGCTTTTAAGTACAACATTGAGTTGATTTTGATGCTACCAATCTTCTAATGTAGTCAAGGGGAGACCACCATCGCAACGTGTGCATCATTCCTGTCTCAGCACACGGAACGAACCCTGCAAGCGCCGCCATGTGTGGGATGAAAATCGTTGCGATTGGAACAGATTCCAAGGGGAACATCAACATTGAGGAGTTGAGAAAGGCTGCAGAAGCTAATAAGGACAACTTAGCTGCTCTCATGGTATGGATAAATCATCCTTGCTCGTCTTGAAACGTGCTATATCTGTTTCGTGTCTTGAGAAATCTCTATCCAACTCCCAGGTCACTTATCCATCAACACACGGTGTCTATGAGGAAGGAGTTGACGAGATATGCAGAATAGTTCATGACAACGGTGGGCAAGTTTACATGGATGGAGCTAACATGAATGCTCAGGTACAATAGATTGCTGTCGAGGGTAGAGCATTTTTGCGATCTCTTTCTCTGCATTTATGGCATTTTTGCCACGTGCATGTAGACGATATCCACGAGGGAATGATGATAAAATCTTTGCAACTGCAGGTTGGTCTAACGAGCCCGGGCTTTATAGGTGCCGATGTTTGTCATCTCAATCTCCATAAAACGTTCTGTATTCCTCACGGAGGAGGGGGGCCGGGGATGGGGCCTATAGGCGTAAAGAAACATCTAGCGCCGTTTCTACCATCACATCCCGTGGTACGTAGAAAACCATTGCCTCTCGATCAATACTCCAATATCTAGGTTATGTAAGGGAAGAATCCGAAGAAGAAGTGACAGTTGACACTTGTATGGTTTATCTGAATTGTTGCAGGTACCTACCGGTGGCATACCGGCACCTGATGAATCTAAGCCACTCGGCACAATCTCAGCCGCTCCTTGGGGCTCGGCGCTTATTTTGCCAATATCGTACACCTACATTTCGATGATGGGGTCAAAGGGTTTAACCGAGGCATCCATGGTTGCCATCTTGAATGCCAACTACATGGCAAAGCGTCTCGAGGTTGCTCCCCTCGTCTCTAGTTGAACCGTTCTATATTTTTTTTTATAGTTGCTAGACGTCTACTTTCGATGATAGATTAGATTGACGGTACTTATAATTGAGTATTTGAATGATTTGCATGATTAGACAAACTCAAAATTATTCAATTCATCGAACTATCACACAAAGTGAATGCCCCCTAATTGTATACCCTTTTTGGTAAACAGAAGCACTACCCGATTCTCTTCCGTGGAGTGAATGGGACAGTTGCGCACGAGTTCATCGTCGATTTGAGAGGCTTCAAGGTGAATTTCTGGCTAAACTTTTGTTGATTCCCGCCTTGCTTAGTTTTTCCCGATCAGCGTATGATCCTCTTACTGTGAGTCGCTGTTGCTGTAGAATACCGCTGGAATAGAGCCTGAAGATGTTGCCAAGCGTCTTATGGACTACGGATTTCACGGACCAACAATGTCATGGCCGGTCCCCGGCACTCTCATGATCGAACCAACCGAAAGTGAAAGCAAGGTATGGCATCAAGAAACCTTGCTCCGTCGCGTGTTCATGCAAACCAATTTCTACTAATGCTGATCGGTGATCGCGCCTTTTTTGCTTCGTCGTGTTTGCAGGCCGAGCTAGACAGGTTCTGCGATGCTCTAATCTCCATCAGGGAAGAAATTGCGCAGATTGAAAACGGAAAAGCTGACGTCCACAACAATGTACTCAAGGGTGCTCCTCATCCACCATCGGTGCTCATGGCCGACGCGTGGACGAAGCCGTATTCACGGGAATACGCGGCCTACCCCACCGCGTGGCTCAAAACTGCCAAGTTCTGGCCGTCTACAGGTTCGTATGTTTCGATCTTGCAAATGTGTTGTCTGATCAACTTTTGTGGGAAATCTAGCTCATTGTGCCAACATATTAGGGCAAATTTCAGTTTATGTCACAATTTCGAGCCTTTTTTTAATAACGCTGCAATGTTTAATAAATGGTTAATATTGTTTTGTATCTCCAATTTTCAATATTTTTCGAAAAATATCACGAGTTACGTTTTCTCTTAAAAAACCCTCCAACTCTGCAAAAAGTTTTATTCATGTCCCGCGTGACATAATTCGGTGTCGGAACATGAGTTAGCTTGCCGGGTTCTTAGGTGGATCAACCCAAAGAAAAATCCACCTCAATCAAACTATAATCCATCTAAGAATCCAGTAAGCGGATTCCGATTCATCATTCCGACGCTAAATTATGTCAAATGGGATATAAATCAAACTTTTTCGCTAAGTTGAGAGTTTTTAAAGAGAAAACGTAAGTTTGAACATGTATTTCCACATCAGACTTGGCCGTGCCACATGAGATTCAGCCAGAAATATCTCATTATAATTATGAAAATGTTGAAAGATTAGGTTTCGATTTGTAGTATATTAAAGGTTGAGACATTATTGAAAAGACGCTCGAGAATGTCTTCGTAGCTAGGAATTTACTCAAACGATCTCGTTGTCTTCTGTGTCAGGACGCGTCGACAATGTGTATGGGGATCGCAACCTCGTCTGCACCCTCCTCCCGGCGTCGCAGGTGGCTGAAGAAGCAGCGGCGGCGGCAACTGCTTGAGATGATTATGACGAAGAATTCCTTCCTTGACATACCTGTTTCTTCATCTTTTAATTGTTGATAGTTGAATTAAGATTGATTATGTGCTTGTTCAATACATTATTCCCAAAACTGATCAGTAATAACAAAACGTTGATGATTGCAACTTTCTCTCTCCTCATCTTTCTCAATTTTAGCATTAGTCTTAAATGGTGGTCCTAGATTTAGCAAGCGAGAACAACTGATAAAAAGTATTAGTGATCTAATTGGTGGAGTAAGTAATCTCTTAATAACAAGATTAAATGGTTGAAATCTTGTCGTCAGAGGTATCGAATTGATGAACCAAGCCCATCGGGCCACGATTTTTAAGGGATATGCCCTTGTACAAACATGGGAGTGCCATAAATTTTGTATTGGCTAGCTCGACCCGGCCCGAAAGCCTTTTTCAGTTTAATTAACTAATTAATCAAAGTTTAGAGATTAATTAGAATATTTATGTTTGAAATTAGAGATTATTCTGGATATATTTTTACAAACGCAAATTAATCCACACATATACAGAGAGAGAGAGAGAGAGAGAGAAGGGGTATATAGTCTGGTTTGGAGGCCTTTGGAGGGAAGCAGTGAGTAAATATATTTATTCCCGACAGATACAGTGTAGCTTGACGATGAAGATTCATTGCTCTCTCACTTCTCTCCACTTCACCCACCGCTCCCCACTTCCACCCCTAAATAACACCTCCATAAACCCTAACCACATATAGATTTATTGCTCCTTATCCCGCGATTAGTTTTTGATTTCTAATTCTTAAATTTTCCTTTCTGTAAATTAATTGATAATTTTGACGGCGTGGCCATGTCGAAGATGAAACACTTGCTGCGGAAGCTGCACATCGGCGATCACCAAGATCTGGCGCGGCAGCCGCCTCCCGTGCTCGATCAGCCAGCACAAACGGCGTCGTCGCAGCTGTCGGGGTCGTCGTCTCCGTCGCCGTCGCCATCCCCGTCGCCGCTTCCCGATTTGCCGCAGACGGCGTCCTCGTCGGAGAACGAGGGCACGGGCACCAATTTCAATTACCTCGAAGAGGAGTTCCAAATGCAATTGGCGCTGGCAATTAGCGTTTCGGATCCAGGTCAAACCTGCGTTGACTCGGAAACGGCTCAAATCAACGCGGTTAAGCAGATTAGTCTTGGCCGCTCTCCTTCTCAAAGCCTAGCTGAATTTCTAGCGCTCCGATATTGGGTAACAAAATCGATCTTCTGTCTTGTGCTTTTTTTTTGGAGGGGGGCGAGTTTTCGGTGTTTCAGTTGTTACATGCATCGTTGATTAGAAGTGTAGCTAACGTTTCTATTTACGTGCGAAGTTGATCCTTTCACTGTTGCTTAATTTTGGCTAGTGATGAAATTCAAGCTACTGAAGTTGGTGTTTGGGGGTGGGTTCTTTTTAGTAGATTATATTTTGCTCATTGTTTGACGATTATTGGTTCTACACTTCTACTTAACATCCGGAAACTAAGCGATGGATTCTACTACTTTAGTACATTACATTTTGTTGGCATTTTGTTAGGATTAGTTGTTCTACTATATCATGTATGAGTTGTGGAACGGAATCATGCCTGGGAGTAATACTCGGGGCAACTAAGCAGTGGAGAAAGGAATTTGCTTTACATCTCTTGATGTTGGTAATTTGCTTAATGATATTAACAGTCCTGGTAAAATAGGAATGATGCAAAAATCATGCCACGAGAGAGATTGTCTTCTACCTTTGTCACCATCATCTATGGCATACCGTTTATTAAATGCTATATACGTATGTTGGCTAGTAACTTGTGATAACGTGTCATGATTTTAAACTTGCACGCTAGTTTTTCTCTCTCATGTAGTCATGTATGTGATAGATACATTTTGCTCTGGAATGGAGAAGACATTTATATATTGTTCCCTAGGTAGTTTGGTCACGTGACCTGCTAAACTTGCATCTGATTTTAATTCAATTGGAATAATATGAAAATCAAGTTACACATTTATTTCTATTTAGTGTGTTGCAAACTATATAACACGCATCCTCTTGAGAATATATTATGATTCTTGTGAACACTTTAGCTGATAAACCTACTAAAGTAGCCATATATACATTCGACATTCACTTAGACATTTGCCGCTAAGGGTAAAATTTCAAAGGCCTTTATGCTTTTGAATTGTGTCTATCTTCTATCTTTTTTTTTTTTTTCCAGTTTCATTTTTTGTAACCTTTGCTTCTTGTTGTGTGGATGGGGACATATATTTATATAGTTGATTACAACCATCTTCTGCATCATCTCCACTTCACATGCTAATCAAAGCACATCCCTTCCTAACAAAGGAAGGAAAACCTATAATAATGCATTATAGTCTTGAATTGTTTATCAGAATATTGATGAAATACCCATCTTTCCTTAATGCAGAGCTGCAATGTTGTAAATTATGATGAGAAAGTAATAGATGGATTCTATGATGTTTGTGGAATTGATTCCAGCTTGATGGTCCA
>JAYDZE010496108.1:0-15701 GCA_034509125.1 Monilaria moniliformis
TTGGGTTGTGCTGGGACGGGCTCTTGGGCCGGTCTTGTATTGGGCCGATGGTCTTGTATTGGGCCGAAGGCCCATGTCCTACCAATCAACTCTTCTTCAACATAGAATACAGGAGAAAGACAGATTTAATAAACAAAATAGAGCCACCACTTCAGTTGACAATTGACTTAAAATAATGCGGTGCCCAACTGTTTGACGAAAGTCCTCAACGAGTAAATTGTTCTGAATTGTAAATTCTTCGCAAAAAAGATTCTTCTTTGAGGATAAGTCTCAGAATACCTGCAATTTTCCTCAACCTTGGAAATTTCAAGGTTTTTTCTTTTCTTTTACTAGTTTATATGACGAAATTTACACTATCTTTCCTTATATTATAGCTTAGTAAATAGACTATTTTAACTTGTTGGTCCCAACAACTAGTAATAGACTACATTTTGAGTGGTGGTTGGAATGTGTACCTACAGATTCTTTCTCGTCGAAGAAAAAGACCATTTTGCTTCTATCAATGATGTGGAATGGAATATGAAACAACATCCTGTAAGGGCAAAAAGTATTTTTTTTCTCAATCTAGATGAATATATAATAAAGCTTTGCCGAAATGGAACCTTTTTTTTTACATTATAGTTATGGGTAAGACTAGGTTCGGTTTTCGGTTCGGTTTTTTGCCCAAATCGAAAAATCCAAAAAAATGTATGTATATATGAAATATATATATATATATATGCATATATTTTGTTATTATTATATTATTAATATATATGTAATATTAAAAATATAAATTCGGTTTTTCAGTTTTTTCGGTTTATAGTATATCAGAACCGAACCGAACCAAAAAACCGAAATTTATGAAAAATCAAAACTTAACCGAAGCGAAATCCGATAAAAAAGCCAAACCAAATTTTAAATTTCGATTTGGTTGGATTTCGGTTATTTTGCTTGCCCCTAGGTAAGACGCCTTTCGAGTATGCTGTCTTTACTCAAGTTCAGATTAAAGATAAAGCACATACTATCTAGGCCACCACAGGGTAGCTTAATTGCGTGACTCTTTTGGCTTGTGAGAGCATTCCAAACTATTAATCTTCCATCTTTAGATGCACAGACTATAAGATTCCTTTCTGGAGCCCAATCCAGCGAATACACCTAAGAAACATTTGAGATTTACTTACAAAAATGAACTCAGGATATTGAAAACAACTTGTCAAAAACGTCTCTATAGGCAGACTATATCTTTTTCAGTGGATGCATCAATTTTGAATTCTTTCCATCACAGCCAAAAGTGATGCTAATGGGATTGATTTCAAGCCGACATATTTGGGATTGCACAAAAGTAAGGGAATCGTGGTCAAGGATGGGAATTCTTTCCATCACAGCCAATGATGGGAATCTTCCTGTGTCAAGTGGAAGACGAACTCCAAATCGCGTCTCCTATGGAGACATGTTTCAGAAATGCGTCACACCCTAAACGCATAATCGGAATGCATCTTCAGTGGAAGACATATACGCCGAACGCATCTTCACTTAAGTGAAGACGCATATTCCAATCACGTCTTACCCATAACTGTAATGTGAAAAAGAAAAAGAGTTCTCATTTAGAACCTTTATCACACATTGGCCTAGATTGAAAAAATAACCTGCAAAAAGAAATAAGAAAAATAAATGCGTTTCCTGGAAAGTCAAGGTCAAATTTTTTAATATGGTTTCTCTCGCATTACACGCTTTTGGTTTATTAAATATCATCAATCAGGGATAAAATTATATACTTGCTTTTTGGCTGAAATAGTTTAATTGTGCTTTCATCAGGTACCTCTCCTTTCTTTGTTCTTCAATACTTCAACTGAACTTGGTGTTTTATTTTAATTTTATTTTATATTTGCTAAGAAACATATGAACTATTAGAAAAGAGTTTGATTATGCTCTGAGCAGGTACTGTGCATTCTTTGTTCTTCAATCCTTTTGGTAATTATTTTATGTTGACAAGAAACAAGAGAAATATTAGAAAATTGATGAGTAGTAATACAAAGGGATGAGAAATCCCCCCCTCCCCAAAAAAATGTTGAAATCATCTGAACTACAGAAACCCTGTTTTTGGCTGATGTAAGTTATTGGTAGCTGCACTTAGGTTATATGTGTGTTGCGGACAATTGATACTAAATTAGGTCTATTTTTATGAGGTGTAGCATTTACGAAACTGTTGCTAATGTTGGATTTTGCAAAAGTCATGCAGTTTGACGAGTGATCCCCCCCCCCCTCTTTTTTTGTTGGGTTGTGAAAGTAGAACTATGATCTGACTTGAAATTGAATTTGACATTGTTCTATTTTGTTTTTGGCTAAAATGACTAGTTGTTGGTGCCTTGATTCTTGGGGAGAAGAGGAGGCATGGAAGTAGTTCCAGTAACTTTGATCAAATTCTTGAATGAATGGGAAGTGAGGGTGTTCATTATCCTCAGCCTCGCGTTGCAGGTTTTATTGATCATGTTGGGCAATCGCAGGAAGTATGTATACAAACTTTGGACGAGAATCATTCTTTGGTGTGCTTACTTATTGGCAGATTGGGTGGCAGTTGTTGCACTTGGCATCATTGCGAAGAACACTTTTGATGCATGCAAGGGAAATATTAGTGATGTCCCCGGAATTGAATTGAGCTGGTTCTGGGCTCAATTCTTTCTGCTGCATTTAGGCGGCCCCGACACCATCACAGCATATTCTCTCGAAGATAATGAACTGTGGCTGAGGCATTTGGTGGGGATGGTGATTCAAACTGCACTTGCTTTCTATGTACTACTTGTTGCTTTCCCCAGTTCTGATTGGCTTCCTTATCTAAGTGTAGTCATCTTTATAGCCGGTGCAATCAAGTATGGAGAGCGCTTGGCCACACTCTGTGCTGCCAATAGTCATAATTTCCGTGACTCTATGCTTCCAGAGCCTGACCCAGGTCCCAACTACCCAAAATTCATTCAAAAATACACCACGAAGAAGGCCGAGGGGTACAATGTTGCGGTGCATTCGGATATAGAAAATCATGTTCTTCCTCACCATGATTTCCCTAACCAGCCTGGGATACCTGAAGCTTATAACCTGTTCTTGACATTTAAGCGCCTCTTTGCAGATGCAATCTTGAGTTTTCAAGATCGAGACAGCAGCACAGCCTACTTCCAGAGTGTGTCAGGGGAGAGCGCTTTTCATGTTGTTGAGATTGAGCTTGGCTTCATGTTTGATGAGCTCTACACAAAAGCATCCATTGTGTACAATCTCCGGGGCTGTGTGCTTCGGATGATCACTTTCTCTCTCACTCTCTTCGCCTGGCTGGCATTTCATTTCACGACCAAGAAGAAGAACTACTCTAAGCTCGACCTGGGAATCACTCACTTGTTGCTTGGGGTGGCTATCTGCTTAGAAATATATGCTTTTTGGTCTCTCATAGACTCAGATTGGATGGGTAGGTTGAGCAGACGCGACAAAACATCTTCTTTTGGTCGCATGATTCAATGGTTTCAGCATCCCACTAAGAAGAGGTGGTCCGTGAAAGTTGCTCAACACAATCTACTTGATCTTTGCCTTAGGGAAGAAACTACAGTGTTCCCAAGAAGCATCAGAAAGCTCACTAAAATTGATAATTACCTAGAAAAGCATTGGCACAAGTCCTTCATCGACGTCTCCATAGATCTGAAAGAGCTAATATTTATGGAGTTGAAGAGTTACACAAGTGGTTCTGATCCTGCAGTTATGTGGAACAGAAGGGGAAGTTTCACTCTTGAAAAGTACTCCTCTCTTGATCTTGATTGGATAAAAGAGAGAGAGTTTGATCAGAGGATCCTCCTCTGCCACATTGCCACAGACATTTGCTATTCTCTTGATTCATTTGACAGTGAAATTATGCAAACTGCAGACCACAGAGTCCACAGCAAGCACATATCTGACTACATGCTATATCTCCTCATAGTGTGCCCTTTCATGCTACCGATTGGGATAGGGATGATAAGATTCCGTGACACATGTGCTGAAGCCAGAGAGTTTCTCAATGGGCCAGGCGTGACAATATCCAGCAAAGTTGATGCTTGCAAGAAGTTGCTTGCTGTGGATACTGAAGTGCCACCAGCTGAAGTGAAGGGTGACCGGAGCAAAACCGTGCTGTTTGATGCTTGTATAATGGCTAAGTCACTTTTAAAGAGGATGGACAGGTGGGAGATTATAAGCGAAGTGTGGGTGGAGATGTTAGCCCACGCCGCCACACATTGTAGAGGCAACCACCATGCCAGGCAGCTGCGAAATGGGGGAGAGCTGCTCAGTCATGTTTGGCTTCTCATGGCACACTTAGGTATCACAGAGCAGTTCCAGATATCTCAAGGACATGCTAGAGCTAAAATCATAGTAAAATAGATTCTTTACAACCTTTATGTCTCAATCAATGTTCTCGTATTCTTTACAGGAAATGTCTCAATGTAGTTGTCATGCAGTGGTAAATTTGTCAATGATCTTTTTTTTCACTAAATCATGTGTTCCTTTTTTGGCATCTGCAAATAAGATTTGGCTCTAAAACTTGTGTTTAGTTAGAACTTGTCCATATACTTTTTATCTATATACTGCAACGTTAAATGGGGAAATAGATGTTTGGAGCCCCTTCATCTATGCAAGGAGATCTATTGTCTGTTGGAGAGCTATCCGAAAGATATGGACTAGATTAGGATGACTTTAATTGATTAATAGTTGGACTGATTAATTAATTAAATTAGACAAAAGATAATAAGCTCATGGGCCCAGGGCCTGTTGGTGTTAGTATATATATTTCTCTATTGTAGAGAAATAGGCACGAAAATTAATTCACGTACTTTCAGAAAGAACGTGTGTGTGAGAAAACAATCTTTTGTCAGTTATTTTACGAGAGGTTCAATACAGATTTCCTAGCTTTCTGTATTGAACATCTGTGCCTGGAATAGTTCCTGCATCGGATCGATAGTGCGCGTGGATACCGCTAGTGGTGGATTCATCTGCAGATTCGGAGTAACTGCTAAGGAGAATACACAACAAGTAAGTAATCCTAACTGTTGTGTAATATATGCTCAACATATTAAATGCAATTATGAATCTAGATCTGTTATTCTTGTTTTGCTTCCGCTACCTATTATTAGAGATAACAAGAATTCCTAACACCAATTGCACATCAATTCCATACGAAACTGTTCCATGGTCCAAGCACAATAATTCCTGTTCAAGAAGACGCCATTGACGAGGATCTCGTTGCTTCTACCTTTATAATAATAGAGTAAGTCATGTTTTACATCATTCCCCTATTATCAATTATTACGTATCTTATTACTACACTCTAAATATGGTTTTTTTTTAGACATTTAAAGTTTTTTCATTTCGCATACAATATTTGTATACTTTTATTTTATTGAACGGAATGTCGTTAAATAAAATTTGTAATTATATTGCTGTTATATTTAATGTGATTGGTGTATTATATTTAATTTATGATTTAGTCTAATGGTCCGATTATTTAATCTAATAGTCATGATATAGCCTTAGTTATGCAATAGAATTGTGTTCAGAAATAAACACAACTCTATATATATATATATATAATCACCAAAAAATAGTATCATCGTCGCGCGTCAGTACCATGTCATCATCCACCTCATTTCTACCTCATCATTATGGTTTAGCAAAATTATAGTAATCCACATAATAGATACCTTTTGTGAATAGGTAAAAGTTTAACCATACATATATGCATGTGTGGGTAAAACCCTTTCTGCACGTACCTTTACCCACATTTGTTTCTTGTAATAATAAATAAAACAAGTTAGCACGGACAATCGGACCAACATCATGGTAGCACTATATATATATTGAAATCCTCCTTTTCTCAGATGCCTAGAGAAATAACTTAGTGAATTATAAAGTTTATTTTTTTTTTATCTACCATATACGTACTTGATTAATAGTCACAACATACTTCATTGGCCTAGGTTAATTAAATAAGTAAATAGCAAATAATTAAAAAAAATCGGGCAGACTCTTCGGCTAGAAAACTCTGGGCTTTTTAGCTCCAAAGCCCAATCGGCTCGGCAAGGGCAAGCTATCTGGGCGGCTTTGAATAACTAGAAATTTTTTGTTAATTATATTGAAAGCATTTATATGTATGTTCAGACGACAAAAAAAAATAAAAAAAATGAATGGTTAGTTTATTGATAAAGTTCATATTTACCCGTGAACAACCAATTTTCTTGGTTTCCTAGTCACTGCATTCCAGATGATCCTAACTTAGTGAGGGATACATTTTCAAAAGGGTATGCTGCGTCTTTGATGCTGTCTATTTTATTTTTCTCATGAATATGCATCAATTGTTAATGATGTGTAGGTTGACTAAATGACTAATGCTTGGTGGGACATGAGCCTCATCACATTTCAAGGATCATCAGGTAAGATTTTTAAGCTAGATTCACTATTTTGAATGTTGGCGTCATCTTAATATCTATAAAAAATTAAAGTTCAGAACCGAGAAACTTCATGCCAAGGGCCTACCTAAGAATTTCTTGACTACATCAGTTTATTTAGGCGTCCCAAATCGGTGGTTGCGTCTGGCCGAGTAACAAGTGTCGAGTAATGGACTTATTTTGATAATTCAGCTTATTTCGGCCCGTAATTTTACTTTTTTGCCCGAAGCCCAAGTGGCCCGAAATGCCTACTTCGTGGGCTTTCTTATGTTAATTTTATGTGATTTTATGTTTTTAGGATATTTTCAAAGGTGCAACGAAGAGCAAAAGATTTAAAAAGCACGTCATAAAAATTGTTGGTTACGGACATGTAGAGAAAAATAAATATACGACAAAATTCATACGGCGTAGAGTAGGCTACAAGGGCTATTTTTTCAAAATAAATATCAAAATTCTTGGATCCGACAATGGAAGAGAGTTTGTTAACGCATCCATGGAAAAAAAATTCTCCCAGAAAGAAATGTTTCATCAAACAACTTATCCCAATACTCTCAAGAAAAATAGAGTAGTTGAGAGAAAAAAATAGAATTATCCTTGAAATGACCCGAGCTATGCTCATCGAGTCTCATACCTCTCGAAGCCAGCCCTGTCTATTTGATTAACTGGCTTCCGACCAAAACTCTACAGTTCAAAACCCCTCTCCAACACTTGTCCAGTCTTGCTATAATACCCTCATCTCTCACTCTTCAACCTTGTATATTTGGGTGTTCAGTCTTCACACATATCCCTAAACACGAATGCACCAAACTATCCCCATGTGCGGTGAAGTGCGTTTTTAGGATATGGTGTCCATCAGAAAGAGTATCGCTATTATGACCCCAAAAATTCGTTACATGTTCACTACTATGCACAATGACTTGTTAGAAATTGAATTATTCTATAGTACCCACCTTAGCAGTCAGGGGGAGAGGGAAAATCATATGGACCCGCTCAGCTGGGCACTAATCCTACATCATAGCCTAGGCCCCATAGTGGATCCACAAGAGCAAGTTAGTAAAGCCACCAAGCAAATCTTGGACACCTCTGTTCAATCCATGGAAAACAATATTAATGATCCTCTCCAGCTGATATCCGAAATAAGAAGTACTAAATCAGAAAGTATAGCTCAATCCAGTTCTCCTAACCATAATGTCCTAGAAACTGAGGAACATGAACCAATAGTGGATAGTGACACATGGAGATATGTGCTCCCAAACCGAAGTAACCGATGAGTACCACCAAAGAGATATACTCCAGAGAAGAGTTTGAGGAAATCAAGATATTTAATAGCCAACCTAGCCAGAGTAAACTTATCAGAGATGGTTCGGGCTTTCGAAGCTGCCTTGTATGAAGAAGAAGAGATTCCACAAACTGTGGAAAAAGCTCTCAAGTTCAAGCATTGGAGAGAAGCTATGAAAGTTGAGATGAAAACCTTTGCACGAATCAATACATGGGAGAAGTGCCAGTTGCCAAAAGAAGAATGACCAATAGGATGTCGATGGGTTTTTACCATCAAAAGGAAACCAAATGGCACCATTGAAAGTTACAAAGTCCGACTCGTGGAAAAAGGATATACTCAGACATATGGGGTGAATTACTCAAAGACCTTCTCATCTGTTGCGAAGATGAATACAGTTCGAGTTATGCTCTCGATTCGGCCAGTGGAGATTGGCCCTCCATCAATTTGTTGTTACAAACGCCTTCCTTCATGGAGAATTGAACATGGAGGTATAGATGGAGGCATCACCTGGTTTCTCTGGTGAATTTGGTAGTGGAGAAGTTTGTCGGGTAAAGAAGAGATTATATGGGCTAAAACAATCTCCCAGAGCCTGGTTTGGAAGATTCACCGAGGCTATGAAGAAGTACGGATAACAATAGAGTAACTTGGACCACACTTTGTTTCTCAAAAGGCAAGGAGATCGAATCACATGTCTGATCATATATGTTGATGATATTATCATGACGGGAGATGACTTGGAAGAAATTGACAGACCGAAAGCAAATATGTCAAATGAATTTGAGATGAAAAATTTAGGAGCTTTAAAATACTTCCTGAGGGTAGAAGTGCTTAGATCAAGACAATGAATCTTTATAAACTAGAAAAAATACATTCTGGATCTTCTGGCAGAATTAGGTATGCTTGATTGCAAACCTTCAGATGCATCGACTGCTTTAAATCATGAGCTCAGAATCCTAGAATGAGCCAAAACAGTAGATCGAGAATGGTATCAACGTTTGGTGGGAAAGTTTATATATCTATCTCATACCAGACCCAACATCATATGCTGTAGGAGTGGTCAGCTAGTTCATGCATTAGCCATATGCAGATCATCTTGATGCTACTCTCATGATTGTAAGATATCTGAAGGAAACATTAAGTCATGTGATTATGTTTAGAAACAATCAACATCTGGAAATTCACGGATACACAGATGCTGATTGGGCAGGAAATCCAATTAATAGGAGATCTACGTCAAGATACTTCACCTTTGTATGAGGTAATCTAGTCACTTGAAGGAGTAAGAAGCAAAATGTTGTAGCTCTCTCAAGTGCTGAAGCTGACTTCTGGGAGATTAATAGTGGACTAACAGAGATTTCGTGGCTTGGGAAGTTATTGGATGAACTTGGTCTGGGCTCATCCAAAGTCTGTCAATTCTTCTGTGTCAACAAAGTTGCCATCAATATCTCAGAAAATCCAGTGCAACACGACATGACTAAACATGTTGAAGTGGACATGCACTTTATCAAAAAAAAAATCAAGGCATAGATTGTTGACCTAACCTTTGTTAGATCTGAAAATCAATAAGCAAACATCATAACCAAAGCCGTGAGTTTCAGAAATTTTGCAGATGTCCTTGGCGAGTTAAGTATCGACAATCCCGTTACTTAACTAGAGGGGGAGTTAGAAGAAAACGAGATTCAAGGGATTCAAGATCAATTTAAAATCTTTAAAACTTTTACAATAGAAAATACATTCTTTCCTAATTTATCTATTTCCTAGTTTATCTATGAAATCTCTATATATAAGAGGGGTACAATGTAATAGAAAATACAAGTGAAATCAATGAAATCCCTTTTTCAATCCCGAAATTCAAACTTCGAACACAACTTATTATACCTATTTTCACGCCATGAATTTTCATTACGTACTTTTGCTTTTTCCTTATAAAAATTATAAAATTATACGATATGCCAGATCACTAATCAAACAAGTAGGACATCTAATATAGAAGACATATTTAGCTCCTCAAACGACTTTGGAACAAAGCGTCGAAACATATTGCCGATATTAATCTGAGGAAAATCGTGTCCCTTCGGTTGACATGAACCTTGTTGCAAGTAACATCTTCTAATTCTATTACGATCATTAGGATGATAATTGGAAATTTTCTTTCTAAGCCCAGGATCAAAAGGGAGATCTTCCAAATTGATTTCCACATATCTTCTTTTTAAGCGATCATCACTTACTCCGTCTCCGATTGATGGTGTTTCTTATGTTGTTAATTTCCATTTTATGTAGAAATTCTCCATCGTCTACTAGTAAATCAATTATAAATAATTTGTTTTAGCCATAGATATCCCGTCAATTTTAAGCAAACAAGCACAAAGATGTTCTTAGAAATTTTAGGGTTTTAGATGGGTATGATAAATTTGAGAGACATAAGAAGAAAACCACATAAAGCATACAAAATTTTATTAATTCGAGTCGAGTTACCTTCCGATTTTCGTCTCTCCTTCAGTTCTCGGCGACTTGCGTCACACTGAAATGAATGGCGGCAGCGTCGGGCCTAACCCCTCTGCTTGAGACATTCACCAACTCCAACTCCAAGTAAGTATCTTTCTTTGAATCTTTGTATCTTTCTCTCTCTCTCTTATTAATTCTCCATGCCTTCCAATTTATCTCTCTCTCTTATTTATCTCTCTTTGTCATCTTTTTTCTCGCAACCTTCTAGGGACAGGGGCAATAGGCTTTTTCATAAAGCTATTTAAGGATGACAATTAGTGATAAATATATATTTTAATAGATTATATGTGTGTGTGTATATATATATATATATTATATGAGAAATTTAAATTTTAAGGGGGGCATTTTCCCCTTCTGTAGATAGTGTAGCTCCGTCCCTGCAATACACCACAACATGATTTAGAAAACTTTTATTATGGATTGACTCATAAGTAGATAAAAGTCGATGTGGAAGTAGGTGGACGTAAAAAATAAAAAGGAAAATAAAGAAAATGGACGGATCACCTGATTAAGTGAAGACGCATGACGATTTCACGTCTTAACCATTTTTAGAAGTAAAAAAATTAGGAAACTTTTGTCATGGATTGACCCATACGTAAAAAAAAAAAAAAAAAAAAAAACTTATGTGGAAATAGGTGGAAGTAAAAATGAAAAGAAAAATAAAAAACATGGACAGATCATCTGGTATCCAGGGTCACATCACAAGAGAAGAAACTTATGTTTTGGGATAATGGTGGGTCGGTACAGGATATCGTACCAAAACTGTCATACCATATACCATACCAAAAATGCTTGCATAAGTAAATACCATACTGTCATCTTACCAAATTTTTCGGTATACCAAATTTTGATATATTAAAATTTCGGCATGCAAAATTTTCAATACCGTTACTTTACCGTGTTTTCGGTATACTGTACCGAAATGCGTTATACTGGGAATTACGGCATATCGAATTTCGGTACGGCATACCGTTATACCAAAATACCGTTTCATACTAAAATTGTATAATATTATTAATATTTTTTATATTATAAATATTTATTAATACTATAAATATATTTAATATATACAATATGGTAAGAAAATACGGTATATATCGTATTTTTCGTTATATACCGCATTTTACGGTATATACCGAATTTTTAGTTTACCTCGGTATACATAAATTCATAGTGTTACCATACCGTAACCTTCCGATACGGTATCATACCGTACCGAAATTTACGGTATACCAAAATTTCGATATTTTTGGTATTTTTTAAATACGATATGTCCCGTATACCGTTATTTCGGTATTTTTCCCCACCCCTATTTTGGGATGGCAAAATTCTCAATATGGGATAAAAGTTCCCAATATGAGAACATTTTTTTATAATTTCTGGGAATGGGTAAGACGTGAGATGGTCTCACGTCTTCTTTTAAGTGAAGACGTGAGACAATCCAGCGTCTTCCATGAAACGCAACGTTTTGGCTATGCGGACTGAAGACGCAAGATAATTATGCGTCTTCCAGGAGACGCAAAACCATCTCACGTTTCCCCCTGTTCTATACAGACGCGGAATTGGGGAAAATTTGTCAAAAATTTGAATGCAAAACCTTTGAAAATCGCTTGAAGTCATTCGTCTCGTGCTGAATTTTGTTTCTCCATCGTAGGTGTGTTGTATTGCACTTGTTATTACGTTATTTCTGCATAATTATTATATGATTTGTTAGTTTTAATTGATTTAGGATTTGATTGAATGATGGAAAATCTAGCTATTTTTTGATTGATTTTGATAAATTTGATAGTTATTTGTAATGTATTAAGTTGTTAAATGTGCTGTTGGGTAATTTATTTTGTTATTGATATTGAATTGTAGTGCATATTAGGGTTTGATTGAATGTTGGAAAATTTAGTTTTGTTTTCATTGATTTTGATAAATTTGATGTTTATTGTAGTGTATTAAGTCGTTAGATGCGTTGTAGGGTAATTTGTTTTGGAATTGATATTGAATTGTAGTGCATGTTAGGTGTTTGATTGAATGTTGGAAAATTTAGCTATATTTATCAATTGAATTGTTATTGTAGTGCATATTAGGATAGATTTATTGTAGACTTGTAGTGCATATGTTGATTTAGTTAGATTTATAAAAATGTGTCCAATTCGAACTTGTAGGACTTCTGTAATGGCTAGTTCATCACAAGGCTCGAGTGATTTGTATTGTGGTACAGATGATACTTCTGTATTACATTTACAGCGGGATCATATTTCACATAGGATTTTTGGGAGCCAAGAGAGGAAGCCATTGGTAGCCCGTAGATATGAGGGCAAATTATGAGATTGTAGACCCATCCATCATCGGGTCGTGGAATACATACATAGATTAGGACTCGATGGTACTATTTCGTGTGCAAGACCGAAAGAGCTGGATCATCACTTGATCACCGCTTTGGTCGAGAGATGGCAGCCAAAGACCCACACCTTTCATCTTCCTATCGGTGAGGCGACCATGACGCTAGAGGATGTAGAGGTATTCTGGGGTCTTAAAGTAGATGACTTTCCCATGATAGGGGTGGATTTGGTATTGAATATCGAAGGTTGGGTGCACCTGTGTCGACGTCTGTTAGGCTTCTCACCTCGCGAGACGAAACTGAAAAAAGCCAATTTGGCCACAATTTTTGCAGCGTCGGGGTGCTCTTGGCTGATCTGGCTCACGTACATCCATTTGATTTGGTATCATGCATCTTCTATGGTGACCACATGATCGTGGTAGTAGGTGCGAAGGCGCACACTCTAAGTTCCAATCACTCTCATCCCAATAATCTGAGTGTCTAAGTGGATTAAATAACCCAAAATATTGATGCATCCAAATATCTTTGTGATACACACGATAAACAAGATCAAATATATCATCACTACGATATCGAACTACTGTTGTAACGTGCAGACAATGTATTTTCCACATTTGCCACTTTCCACAGGTGCACTTTTCTTTGATATACTCGACAATGAGAGTATTTCCACCTTTTCTAGCAGCTCGCTGCATAGTTCTTACCTCATAAATCCCTTGTTTTATGTTACATCGCCTAATACAATGTCCTTGGCATTTTGCATCATTCTCGTTCACCTTCTTCAGGGCCCATGGGGTCAAGTCACTTTCACAATGTTGTGATTCTATTGTTCTGCTATTGAACCATTCAATAATCCTCCAGAACGTCAAATCAATGCAAGCTTTGATTGGTAGTTCTTTGGCACCTTTCAACACTTTGTTGTAGCACTCGACCATATTAGTAGTTGTCTCGTCCCATCAATGACATTTGTCGTATGCCAGAGTCCACTTCGCTCTATCTAACTATTGGAGGTATCTCACGGCCCCTTCACTAAAAGTCACAAGTGCACGCATTCGTTTGATAAATATGTACTTTTGTTTTGCAATGCCCATTGTCCGTACCAAGCAATATCTGTGATGGCCTTGTGGTGTTTGTTGTCATACGTCAGAATTTATGGCATTTATGATTCAATGGTGCCTATCAGATATTATGCACAACTGTCTATCACAAGTTGCTACATAACCCCTAACAAGGCCCATAAACTAATTCCAAATGTGATTGGATTTTTCATCTACATGCAACAGGCAAACGCTTCTTATTAGCATCAAAACCTATTGCAATAAGTAGTTTACCTTTGAGTTTTCCCCTTAAGTATGTCTCATCAATAGTTAAAATTGGTTTGCATGGTTTGAAAATCTTGTTTGTCCCGACGCTCAATCTCTCATCATGGAACCACTAAACAACTGTACCAACATTCTTTTTTTGCAATTCTGTCATTTATTTGGGCTATTCTCTAAATGAGTCCTCTCACCCGCCATATACAAGCTCAATTGCCTTACGACGAGCATACCGGGCATTTTTGTAGCTACATTTCATGTGGTATTTGTCCTCCTCATGTTTCTTGATGGCTGCCAGCTTGTAATTAGCATCATTTTCTATTTGATGCCGAATACACAGCAATCATTGTTGACGTAAAGTTAGCGTGCCCTCTTGAATTTTGATGACGAAGACAAGTGTGTACATTAACCCTTATTTCTCATCTTCCATCATGCTTTCGCAGTGTAGCTCGGACCCGCCAACTACATTTCTGCACAGTCTGACTAGCTTGGCCTTGCAAAATTTGCATACCATATGCCATCTTTTTCCTTTGATTTCCACAATCATGAACTGTCGCACAACTTCCAAATGCCACTAAGTCACAACAGTCTTCAAATGTAGCTTGCTATCAAACTTTGTGCTCAAACTAATGTGTGTGGGATTATTCTCATCCCAATAGCATATGTTTTGTGGATTACCATAAAAAAATAGGTGCACTATACCTTCCAAATTCACTAGGTACAGGCTGAAAATACTTTGACCCCGTAGGCACGTATTGTGGAACTGATTGTTCCGCACGCACTGTTGGAACATATGGTTTGCCTACAGTAAATAACTCATCATCACAAGAATCTTCATCTGATTCATCACTAAAATCTTCAGATTTGTCTGAATTATTTGCCCACGAAGGACAACACAAATCTAAGCCACCAGAATCTATATTGTGACTATCATTTGTTTCGTTCTCCGTAACATATGTGTTGTCTTCACCATCAGAATTGTAGTTCAAATTTAAACCTCCAACATCGAATTCATGACTAATCCCCAAATCTCCATGCTCTGGATGTTCGTCCCTCCTAGACGTCCCTACTTCATAATTAGTGGTTGCCTGGAATTCTGGTTGAGTAACCATTACAAACTCAATCATCAGTTCAATTTAACATGTTTCAACACCATCGCTGAACATATATTGCATGTGTTCTTCATCAAGTGGCATGCCTACATATAGGGATGTCAGTCTAGTCCGAACCCGATGGGCTGGCACGACTAGCCCGCTAATTTTAAAGGGTCAGGGTTGAGAATTTGTAGCCCGATAAGACTCCGGCCCGATTAGCCCGCACCCGATTAACCCAAACCCGATTAGCCCATAACCCGAAACCCGATGGGCTGGCCCGCTAGGTTGGCTATATATGCAACTATTATATATTCTCTCACTTTATTTGACAACTGATTTGATATTTCAATGATAATTTTGTTAAAAATTGATAACTACAAAAAATAAAACAAAATTAACCCTCCAATTTATATTATATATATATATATATATTAGATTTTTACTAATATAAATAATAATATATAAATAAATTGGAAAATTCAAGTTTACGATAACCAATATTATAAAACATGCTTTGAAATTTAATGAAACACATTTGTATTTCATTTTAATTTTATAATTCATAAATAATATTTTTTATCATGTCAAAATCTATAGTTACTTATTTTTAAGTTAATTCATTCAATAACAAAATATTTATCTAATGACATTCTTATAATATGTTATTTTACACTAGTAGTATTTAATCGTGTTTGAGTTTAAGTATATATTCCAAAATTCTCCAAATTAAATATTTTACAT